>JAOWBL010065634.1:0-21267 GCA_028564865.1 Zenarchopterus dispar
CAAAAGATTTAAATGGCAGGATGGAAGACTGATTCAAAGTCAATGCAGGAGTTAAAATTTTAGGAGAAAAAAAGTACCTCAGAGTGCCAAGTAAAATAAAAGGATTTAATAGCCAGTCTGTGAAAGCATAACAAGTTTTTAAAAAGAAAGAAAAAGATGGAGAATGAAATAATGGGAAAAGGCCTGACAGTTCAATTTTGTAGGACGTAACTCTACAAGTACGTCTGTTGCAAAAACCAGAGTTGTGTTTTCTGCTCGAGTTACTACTGCCCCCGAGGCATTTGAGTTGTAATGTTTCCTATTTTCTGTGACTGTGCTGTACCAATTCTCTGCCTGATACCATCATCACGACTGTTGTGTTTCATTGCATTTGATGTTAACTGTAAATGTCTTCACTTTCTTCCTCTGTCGCTCGGTGCAGGCTCAGTAAGCACCGGGTTTCACTGCCAGTCCATTCCTCTGTGTTTTATTCAATTTTGTAATAGCTAACTTTTTTTACGTTCGGTTTTGGGTTCTATTGCAATGTTAATGTTTTAAAGGTCAATTAAACTTCTTAAGGATGGACATGAGTTGTTGTTTTTTTTTTGCCTCGCAAGGTTCAGTGTTTTAAGAATTTCTTCATAATCTGCAAACACTGACTGAGGGAATAACTTTGGGGAAACGAGCACCAAAACTAGCCCTTTCCACCAGTTTTCTGGGCCACGTCTTTATGATTTAAGAAAAGGAGTTCAGTCTCCTGCAGTGATGTCATGAATGCTGAACCAAGTCGGTCAAAGCTCCAGTCCACGAAGTCATTAAATCCAGACATCTTCCAGGTAAAGTGTTTCAAACCCGGCCAACAGGACCGAGTCCCTGCGGTGGACTCAGACTATCCTGGAGAGAATAAAACCATTCAATTGGCTCGGGAATGCTTTGGTTTATCCACGGAAGTACTTGAGGAGGCTGTAGGCAGTACGGAAAATTTGCTTCCCCTTGGATTTACAGTCATTCTCTCTCAACCCAGACAAGTGGCAGAACCCTTAAATTTTCCATGAAACAGCCCAAAAAACAGATTTCAGAAATTTGGAAAAAAAAACAAAACAAACAATGATTGTAATTTTTTTAGCATTTAGTTCATGGATTCTTATAATGTGACTTATTCACCAATAAGAAAGAAAACAAAGCAGAGTGAAGAGGCAATGGGCAGAGGGAATTTTCAGGTACTACAGGTATCTAAAGTGAAAAAAAAGTAATTTCTACAACAGAAGAAAAGTACATTTTTTGAATGTCAAATCTTGGTGCTCTGGCCTCGGCCTTGATAAAATGAATAAAATTATTCTTTTTTTCCAATATGTAAGTTAAAGAAAAAAGAAGCAACCTTTTGTTATGTGAAAATTTGAAATCTGATGTTAGTGGAAGCTGTGTTTATAGTATTGATTACCTCCCAATAAATAAATAAATGAACTGCATAAAAATCGCTGCAAATACTTCTGAAAAGAGAGAAGAACTTAGGAAGCGAATAAACGCTTAAAGAAAAGAAATTTGCCGTCAGATTCTTCAACCAGACAGTGTCTGTGCAGGTCAAAAGGTCAACGTTGCTCAGGTCTGAGGTGCACCCTGAGACACTGGATGTCAGCAGTATCGAGCAGAGGACATGACCCGAGTAGGATCAGTGTAACCAATATTAAAATGAGCTGTTTCTGTTTACTGGAACCTTCATGCATATTCATGGATGTGAGCTGGAGGGCTAACAAGTAGATAGAAGCTGATCCGGGACAAAGCAGATCCAAAAACAATTAACAATGTTAGGGTTAAGGGTTAAATCACCTCCAGTGGGCAATGAATAAAAAGGTGGTCCAACTTCATGTTTTTGTCTTCTTGTATCATCTCCCTAACACTGGTCAGAGTTATAGCTTTGACATTTTGGTGATTTATTTGTTTATTTTTGACAAAAATCCATGATTGGTGAAGCGTGTGTCAAAAGGAGATTTAATATATGGATGTAAATGTGTGCTGAAATGGGAACGTATATGTGTGAGCTGTACGGGGAGACATGCACCTGCGTTCTTGCTACCTGCCATGTCAGAGGTCAACTACACCACCTTCGGCTATTTGCTACATATTTATGACCCCTCAAACTAATTTACATACTAAGAAGTCAAGAGATCAGATGCCCCTGAACTCATCCCCTCCGCAATGGCATGAAAGCTAAAGATAACATTTATGTCCAGTTCTTCCACTTTGATGGACAGAAAGGCCACAGCAGTTATTATTTTAGTGCACTGTGATCTTTATCATCTTTTTCAAAAAGCTCAAAATAACATCCTATTTTTTCAACGACCCCAAACATTTTCAGAAACTTTCCTGGAAAGTGTCCATGCTGACTGCTGTCAACCAAAATAATCACATATCAACTTAACTGGAGATTAATTTGAAAATAAAAAATTGATAAAGTATTTGTTTCAGTTTTAGTGGAAGGTTTAATTCACCTTGCAGAGATCAGAAAATCAAAAAAAATGCACCATCTCTGCACAAACAGACATGAGTAGAATTTACTTCTGGTATCTTTTATAATCATTTGTCAGATGCGTCACTGCAGAGAAAAGTGAAAAATATCATTATTGTATTGCAGAATTCAGAATATGTAATTTAAGATGACCTGAAAATGTTAAACAGCTATTTACATTGCAATACAGTATACTAATGTGAGTGGTATGATACAAAATATGTAAACTGGTTAAAACACCTATAAAAACAAAAAACAAACAAAAAAAGATCATAAAATACAATACTGATTTTTTCCTTTTTTATCACTTAACACTGAAAAACTTGCATCAATTGTTTTTCACTGAGGTATCAGGGCCCTGGAAGAGTTCAGATTGATTTTCGGTTCTGTGTTTGAGTGCAAGAATAAAATAAAAATACCTGATTCCCACTGTGTTTTAGTTTTTTTCCCTCTCATAAATCTTGGAAAAATAAATGGCTAAAATAACCTCTTTTCTGTTTTCAGCAGCTTTCTGTTGGGGGTACCAAAACAAGTGCTTTGCTTTGGCACAAATGCAGTGAAGCAGGAGACAAAAGAAAAGCAAATACACTGTTAATTATTGATTACCTGAAAAAAAGAATGTGTTTAGGCAGCAATTTCAGTGTGTAGCAATGATGTCTGAACAAACCATGAAAACTCGTCTGTTTGGACCTGCTGTTCTCTAATGATTCAGAAGTTGATGCCACAGTAAGAAACAGAATATTCAACCTATTTCAGACAGGATAGCTGCTGGCTTCTAGCCAAGGACATGCCAGTGCAAGAAGTGAGCAGAGAAAAATTAAAGTGGTTTGATTTCACGGACACCAATGTTGGAGTCTTGGGGGTTCTTTAGTTTAGCTAGTAACTCATTCTGTGGTGTTATTAACTTTGTTTTTTGTATTGATCTCCAATGTCATTGCTTTCGGTGAATTTTATCAACAAGAGATGGAGGTGTGATCTCTCGCTCTTATGAAGACCTGGAAGTGGCTTTACCATTCCAAACCATACCGTACTGACCCAAACTAAGCTCCAATGCTCAGTGGAAATGGGGCTCATTCTTATTTAGCCCTCGTGGGCTCACAAGACATATAAAACACCTGGCCAGCAAATTTCTCAACTGCTGTAAACACAATTATATTACATCCTTTCATGAATGTTACACTTCTGGAGCAACTTTAGCAAAAAACCAAATATCACCATAAAGAAGTTAAAATAAAATCAATATCCTTAAAACCCCAACTGTGAGATTCTACAAGGCATAAAGAAGCAATTAAACAGCTTTATGTCTTTTGCATTTGTCATCAATGCAAATGTTCAACAGAAAATGAAGGTCACAGGGGCACACCGTTTCCTGTCACCTGTCTCTAAGAAACATCCCTCAAAGTTCCCAACATAAAGCTTCAGTTCCTAAGTTTTACAAAAAAAAAACAGTAACAACAAAACAGAAAACCCATTGTCAAATACAAATACTGAAAAAACAGCAAATAGAACAAAGTTAAATTACAATCTGAAACTCTTGTCAATACATTCAACTTTATCCTGCAAGATATAGAAATACAGACAATTTTAATAAAACAGAAATCCTATTGTTTTGTTGTGTGTGTGTGTGTGTGTGTGTGTGTGTGTGTGTGTGTGTGTGTGCTGCTTTTGGAGCCTCTGGGAGGCCAGTAAATATCTGGTTGGATGAACCTAAGTGACACCCACACGTACGTTGAGATTATTCCACCTCATCACTGTCAAAATAAATCCAAACAAGCGCATGTCAGCTCATGAACCTCAGCTCATTTCACTCTCCCCTGTCTTAGAGGAGGAAACAAATGCTTCTCGAGACTGGATGAGACAGAAAAAAACCCCATCAGTATTGAGTATCACAGCTGTTTCTAATTTATGATTAAAGCAGAGTTAAATCATATCACAGTCAGTTTGTCTTCAGCGTGCTGGAAGGTGTATTTCATGTCTCGCCGAGATTCAGAAAGTTCCAGCTTTTTTTTCTGGTATCCTCTCTCACACTGACTGAAGTTATTTCCATTAACTCACAGACTCGGGTCTGTAATTGAAAAAGTTTTATTTAAGGCTCCAGATTGTTAAAAGTTATATGGCAGAAAATATGTCTCACATCTGAACTTAAGTCCATTGTTTGAGGCAACTACAAACCAATTTGAGGCAATTCCCCGGTTTGGTGCTGCAGCCTGGAAACTGTTTCAGTCGCTCCTGTGTGGCAGCGGTGTAATCAGCGTGCATCAGGAACCACGCTGGGGCATCTCTCAGTTGTAATGAGACAATTATCTACGGTCTGTTTTTTTTCAAAGGAGGGATGTTGTAAATTTATCTGCAATGACAACAAAACGCCTGAGCTTGACATGCAACCAATCCGAGGCTCTCGTTAAGTGGCGAGAACGTCAAGTGAACAGCGGGGCAATCACTGACCAGATGATTATTCTGACACACAGACATTAAAATTTGACGACTCCTCCACTTCATTAATCCAAAATCAGCTGAACTTTCTGGCTGATGATGAAAAATAGCAGGCAATTACAACACAATTTTTTTTTAAATTAAGAAAAAAAATGAAAGGATAAAAATCGCATCATGCTCTTGGGACTAATGATAATTTCATGTTAAAGTCGGAAAGTCAATTTGATTTAAAGAAATATCAGGATGTGTTCTGGCTCTACCTCTCCATCTCTCTTCTATTCAGTAAAAACGAGTCAGATTTGGACTCCCACTCTCAGTCTCTCAAGACAAATGTGCGTTGCTTCACGGCACAATGTCGCACATCAACAACAATAGTCAACGATGTCTAAACATCGAAGCTACCTCGGTTTAGAGATTAGTCTGTCCAGCTTCACCATATTACCTCTAGCTTCTGTGTAAATTAATCCAATGTCAAAACGTTGGTCCTGGCAGGGTTGGGTTTGAGTTTTGTTCATAGAAATGGCACCGCACCCCTGGTGTGTTTTCAGCTCAAGTTTCAGACGTCTGGGCAGACTTTGAAACCAAATAATTCTATCCACCAAAATGTAATCTTGCTTATTGTTAGTATGCAATATGCTAAAAATACCCAGATAGGTTGCTGCTTCTGGAAAATGTAACTGACAAACCTAACGTGAATACTGTAGGCTTCCACTTTTCCAAAACTAGAAGCTGGGCATGAAAGCTGGATATTTATGTCACATAAGCAATTTTGGTTTTGTGGTGGAAGAACGCAAACTAACAATGACCACCAGAACATTAAATAGTATGCATACTACATACTATATACATACAACACTGTGCACAGCATGCGGTTAAAAACAAACAAACAAAAAAAAACAGCTCCAGTCTTTAATTCTTGCAGGGATTCAAACCTGGACTGTGCTCAAGCCTAATATTATTATAAAGGCTGATATAATTCTCTCCATTTCTCTGCTACTTTTGGATGGACGTTCCAGATCATTTTCTCGACGTTTTAGCCGTTTTCCTGATGATTTTAAAAAGAATCAAATATCGCTCCTGAGGTCCAGTAATCATCTGTGGGTCACCAACTAAGGCTCTTCAGGTGAATCTGAATATTTCTGGCAGCAGCTGAGAAAATTGTGAACAAGAACAGCGTGGTAATTTAATTTTGTTATAAGGAGGTGTTAATCATCACTAGCAGAGCCACAGATTTAATTACAAGTGACAACACATATTTCAGCAGTGTTCTGCTCTAAGTTCTTGTTAAAACGGCCTTAAGGGAAGGCTGAAACCTCTCGGGACTAAATTCACATCGCTCTACCAAGCTGTGAAGAAACACTTACACTATACATACGTGTGTGTGTGTGTGTGTGTGTGTCAAAGTAAAAAAGTGACAGAAGAATAAAGAAAAGAGAATAAAGATTTTGACTTTAATGAGCACCCTTGGAAGACTGAGGAAAAAATGGGACCACAGGAAATCCCACAGGGTCTAAACATGCACACGCACACACGTACACACACCAATAGCAAGAACAAAACTGAGAGCAAAAGTGGCAGTGGTGTGTGTGCGTGTGTAAATGTGTCTGACAGGTGAGACAAGCTGCAAAAATAGCAGAACAACAAGTCAAAGAAACTTTCTTTACTTTCTTTTTCAAAGTCTTAAAAAACACTACCACTTTTCATTATATTTCTAAATCACAATAATGACACATTTTATATATTTTAGTCTGCATGATAGAATTTGATTATGAGGTTAAATATACAGAATATTATGACATGAAAAATCAACTACTTCTTTTAGATTTTAAGGGTCTCTGCGACGTTGGCAGGACAGAGAGGGCCAAAATCATGCTGAAGACAAATTCAGCAGAAGAATATGGAGAAATGGGAATAAACTATGCAGAGAGATGAAAGCAGGAATAAAATGCGGTTTGAGATGCCTCCCAGAAATGGCTCCAAAGGGTTCTCTTTATTATAGGGGTACCGACAAACCTGTTTAAACTATTTATACTTTTTTTTTTTGTAAATTGTACAGCAAAATACATTTTTTCATACTTCTATGACTTTTTCACATTTTAAAGACAAGCAGATATATGAAACAGTTATTAAACCTAATAACTTAATCAACTGTCACAAGTAAAAGAGCATAGTTACAATCACACATAAGACTACCAACAAATTTTCTTCATATTATTTTATGGATAGTTTATCTGTAAACTTGAAGTAAAATTATAATAAACTTACAAATGTCAGCTAGTTTTGCATATTGCAAGGAGAAAGTTTTCATCTGCACCCCTTGAAAGCTGAATTCAGAAGCTCTATTTTTGTGCAAACATGCAGAAAAACTCAAATTTAGCTTTACAAAACCAGGCCTGCACTAGTGGAAATGCCTCTTCTGTTTATCTTGTTCTTAGTCAGTGGGCTCATTTTCGGATTTTATTTCCACGCATATCAAACTTGTCTCTTCATGTCAGTGTCTCAGAGTTCATTAATCACTAATTGTCTGTTTGTGGAACAGCCACACAAGCATCAACAGCCTTTCCAGAGCAAACACACAGTCAAATTGACCGTAAATGTGAACACACCCAACAACATGATGCCTCTCTACTGTTTCCTGAGCATCCTGCATCTGATAGGATACCGAAGCCATCTCCTGTTCTGCCACCCTTCATTTCTCTCCACGATTAAAACAAGGTCACCACAGTGTCAAACAGGAGGTGATGGAGCTCCAGCTGCTCTGGAACCTCTGCCTCACCAGCATCGCCACCAACCACTACTTCCCTCCGTCTCCCTCTTACTATTCCCAGTAAATCAACAGCTCTCCTCTCTCTGGCCTTCGAAGTACCCCATGGAGATGATTTACTGGTTCAGCATTCATCTTTATTTGTGGTGCAGTGGACAGGCATTACTTCGAGTTGGTGAATCCTGCTGGAAACCTTGGCCGGTGTCTTACCCATGCTGCCAGTCAATTCCAGCCTCCACTGTAGTTCTGCATTAATTATTATGTTTCCCCTGTGACCCAATTACTTGAAGTGCCCACCTCTGTGTTGGGATGCAGCTTGTGTATTTCATAAGATTTCACCTCACATATCCATGTCAACTTTTATGGCCGAAAGCATAAATTTGGCACAAACCACGTTGAAATATTTACAGTGCACAGCACTTTCTGTATTTGGAGTAATTTCTTTCAAAAGATCCTTCATTTATGAAAGAGGAGGAAAAACACAAACCTAAAACAGGATTTTGCAGAAGGATTTACAGATGGTAGTTCTGACTTAGAGGGGACCAGTTTGCAACCTTGGTGCTGCTCTGACTGAAGTACCATTGAGTGATGAGTAAAGCTGTTATTGCACACTTTTATTTTATTATACTTGCTGCCCACTAGCAACAAATAATAAGATAGCTTTACATTGCCTTCCTCTTTTGTATAAAAAGAAATGCCAATATTAAAAAGAGATTCCACACAAATATGAGAGCATAAGCCATAATAAAAGGAGTTTTTGTGATGTAAAAAACAAAAAAACTGTTAAGATCAACATCCAAATACAAGCTTTGTTGCTGGTGAAAAAGACAAGGCCACACAATCTTTCAGAGCAGTTTTACTTAATTTGATTTTTTGTATGATCTCCTATTGATCATACCCTTTCTCTTTTTCATCATTTATATGTACCCAGGATCAAGAACCTGATCATTTTTCATAAGGATATATATATATTTTTTTTTTTCTATATGATATGAATCAAGAGGCAAAGTTCAATTTGCAGAAGTTTTCTTGGAGTCGAATGTGAGACGGGTATTTTTGGGTCATGAATCAGGTCATTTATAATAAAAAGTGAAATGGCCACAGCTTCAAAAAGTATTGTCACCATTAATGAAAACCAAACAAACAAATGTGAGTATATTTTCATGCGCATGTAGCACAGCCTGCCTGCTGTTTGGCAAAGCTTTGGTCTCTGATCCTTCCAGGTCAACCCACAGTCACAATGGTTCATTAACAGCACAGCAAAATGTATTATCTCTCAAATATAAATTACGATGCACTGTTAGCTCTTTTTATTCACAGATTAGAAGCTACGATCAGATGTCAATAGTGTCAACCGCTAAGTGGCAAATCTGACGACAGCTCTTGACTGTATCAGCTGCTGGTCAAAAGACAACACCCATAATAATGCATAAATGTGTTGCTTTGTGTAATTTTATGTGATGTGATGTAGAAAGTCATCTTTCAGTCCATGATTTTCACTGATGTGTAATTGAGTCATGAAAAGGGTGCAAATATTTTTATTTATGCTCCAAAGTTTGACATTTTAACAAAGGGTTCAAAGGAGAGTGACCTGCTTTTAGAGCCTGCCCCCGGTGGTCACTCTGTGAAGTGCAACTTTTCTTTAACCCCAAAGTTTGAACTTTGGTGCTTGCCCATCCCATATATGATTGAGTAAGATTACTGCAGTAAAAGTGATGCAATATGATCTGTGCACCAGCATTTGCTGCTGGCTTCTGGATTTGGAAGGAAAAAGTTACCACTGTTGTAACTGTTGTTTTTAGATATTCTTCACATAGTGCAGATTGTGCAAGTGTTTGCATACTGCATTTCGGCAAAATCAATATTTGTTAGCAGTAACAGATTTTGATAACAGTGTCTGTCTTTTGCACTAAAAACTGTTAGCACAAACTGAACCTCTTTACGATCTGTTTTCAAGCTTTGGTCTGAATGCATAGACTTTCTCAATAAAGTTTGCAGATAGAAGAAAATATGCTACAGACAACCTATCCTAGGAATTTATTAACCCATACCACTGTGCTAACTATGTCATTTATTTTTGTAAGGTGGGAAAAAATAATACGACAAGCAACACAATGCTTAGATTCACAACCAGCTCACGTGAAATTTCTGTCCAAACAAGCGCATGTGAGCTGCAAACAGGAATCAGGAATGTAAGAACATTCATAAACACACACCTTGCCAGAATCTGTTCTGTGCCCAGGAGAGTAGACTAAAACAACAAGACAGTGATGTAACTCAGACTGACAGCATTGGTGCCAGTCCAAACACTGCATGCTAATTGAACTGGATCATTGAACCACAGATGTGAATGCCACAGATTCCAGTGACTCAGGTCACAAGGCAACCCCCCCCCAAAAAAAAAATAAAAAATAAAAACAAAAATACCAGTCACAAGAGCATGCTCCATCCCTGTTGTTTTGGTGTAGCTTTAGTCAAATCTCAAGCATCCAATAACCAACAGCAAACCATATGAGCCTTCAGACAACACCTGGTGCCAAAATAAGTAGCTAGAGTAACAACGTTTACCCATTCCTCAGTAAAAGAATGATCTGGGTGTGTGTCAAGAGTCTAGGGAGTCTTCACTACTGGAAGGTATCCATCATACCTCCGATGATGGAGGGGTTTCACCACAGCTCTCTCTTTTTAACATACACACACATAAACACAAACAAACTTTAAGATAGAAAAATAAAGCATGTCAGCTACAAGGAAATCTGGGGAGGCTGGGGGATACCACATGTCACATCTTTCCTTTTTTTAATACACTCAGACACACACATTTCATAAACACAAATTAATTTAAAAAAAGATGATGGAGGGGTTTCAAAACTTACTCATTCCTTTGCTGAATAACATTTGTGAATTTTACAGGTGATACAGTAAAGAGCTGTTAAACAAAAACTAGAGAACCCGAAAGCGTTTGAGAGTAGCAGTATTATTGCATTAGAAAAGTTGGAATTCCTGTCAAATTTAGCTGTTCAGAAACACTGGAAATAAGAGGTGTTCCCATGTTGGCAAAGACCATAAAGTGTAAAATAGATTTTTAAACTTGCGATCAAATGTCAGTGCAAGACACAGTTCGCAAAGTTTCAGACTATTAACATTACTCAAAGAAGAAAGAAAAAGAGAAGTTTCACAGTGCCACAGTCAGATGAAAGGAGTAAGTTTGTCTCCCAAGATCTGATGCAAATGTAACATAAAACTCTTAGGTCACTTAGAGATGTGGTTTGTCCTAAGAACAACCCACCACAGGTGTTTCACAGCTAAAAGGCTTCTCAGAAGATTGGAAGGAGGTTCTGGAAAAAAAAAAAAAAGCAGAAAACGTGCGTAGTCTGGTGACAGCTAAATGGTCGCCGTGTGAAAGGGAGCGACCAAATGATCCATTTGCTGGCTGTGGCATAGACGGGAGGCAAATATATAAAAGCAGTAATGTTGCGTAGATAACAGAAAATGTGAAAACATTTAAAGCATTCAAAGCAGGCTGGTCTAGTGAAAATGCCTTCGAAAAACACGTTATGTCAAGTTAGTACAAGCCATTTTACATCAGGAAGTCTAGAGGGATCTTTGAATGTATAGCTAATCATTTTGTGATTTTTATTGTTAAATCATACTGAAAGTATTGAAATGACATGTAAACTTTGGCTTGAATTGAGTTCTACATGTCTCTGTTAACACAACAGCAATATATCAAATGACTAAATAAAGAAGAATTAACGGTAAGATTCGAACATATAAAGTCCGTAGCATCTTTCAATCAGTTCTACTACACGGGTGACTTAGCAGATAAAACTTCTATAGCAACAGAGTCGATCCAAAAATGAACAAAAACAAAGTTTAAAAAAAAGTAGACCAGTCTGAGTTTCTACAAACAGAAATTAAACAAAGCATTTGATATTTTCTATCTATACACAACATTTGGGTATCTGCTTTGATAAAACAACAATAAGTCACATTGTGAAAATGAGATGGGTGTCTTTTGCTTATTGCCCTTCGTGACTTTCTTCAGTTGAAGAAAAAAAGGATGTGAATGGCTAAATTAAAGATGCATAAATCAAAATCCTCCTAATATTCAAAATTATCATCAGACAAACACTCTCCCTCCTGCTGCATTTTATTTACAACATCCAATGTACCTCTTTCCTCATCACTTAATTTGGCTATTTGTCATATTAATATGAACAACATTGTTTATTTAAAGGATTTCAAGGTCAGTCCATTGTCTTTTTAAAAAGTAAAGAACTCCAGTGCTCAAGGGCATGACTCGGCATGGGTATCCAAACATTTGACTGATAATGTATGTTCACTAATGCAAACAAGGACGAGTTGAGCTCTTCAACTCTTTTGAATATTATTTATGTTTCAAATTATCACAGACCAACCCCCTTATCTGTAAATATGTGCACATATTGTCAATTTTTACTTTCATATTGAGGTCTATCATTCTAGTTTCTTCTACTTTTGTGATGGCGGCTTTCTTGAAGACGATGGCAGCAACTCTAACCCTAACCTGGAGAGACCAAGTGGAGCAGATGAGTCAGTGTCCCCATATCAGTTTACACTCCATATCTATCGCAAAACCAATGCCATGGGTGGCAAGGGGATGGATATCTAAACCGTTTGAAATTGAGTATTAGTCCAGTATGTTACAAAGCAAGTCAAGAGTGTGAACCATGTTAAAAAAGAGAAAAAAACTACAAACTGAATTCCTATGCTAGTGTAACATCTTCTAGAAAGATTCCCAAGGACAGAAAAATAAGTAAGCACTTAAGATCTTATTTAATGATCTTAATTAGAAATATCTTAAAAGTCCTTAAAGAAGTCCTATCATTCTAGATATTAAAGAGGTTCCTTTTTTTAAATTTTACTTTTTTGTTGTACAGTTAATGATCTCTACAACAAAACAGTGTTGATTGGACTCTACAAAGGAATAAATATATGGTGAGAGACCATAAACCATCTATCAATTCTAATAATCATGTGCTTCTCATCAAGACCTAAATTTATATGACACAGTCAGACATACAGTGCATATTATCAGACAGTGCATATTATTGAACAAAAACTATCCAAAAATGCAGAAGCAGTGAGTTAAAAGCTAAGTACACTCTATGATTCAATAGCTTGCAACAAACACCTGAGCTCGAAATAATCCCTTTCAGGTAAGAATTTAAGTCTCCGACACTGCCGTCCTTGACTTTTGGTCCATTCTTCCTTACTTTAAGTCCAATGAAGTTTGCAAACATTATTTTATACACAGTTCTCTTAAGGATGGCAACATTTCAAATAGACTGAGACACATTTGCTTTGACTTTTTGTGCTTTTCAGCCTTTCTGACTAACATTTGCTGGTGTGCTTTAGGAGATGGGCTCCCATTTGACTCCACCGCCCTGTAGCTACAAAAAAGCTCAATTCATCAACACCCCCCACCCCCATCATGGTGCTTGGCAGTTGCTAGGTTTATACTAAAACGCTGTGCTAGGGTTTTACCAAACACAATGCTGTGTATTATTCCCAAATGTCTCCACTTTACTTCTATTTGTCCAAAAGTATATTTTTACAACATTCTTGGTGATTTGTCCAACTGCAGCTTCGCTGTCAACACTGAGCTGTCATGTTTCACACAGAGTAGGCCTTCCCTGACAATCTTTCCAGCACTTCAGGAACTGAGGCCTGAAAAGACTGAGAAGTAATTATTACTTTCTCTCTTTGTGCAGTTTGTCTTAAATAATACAGCCTGTTCTTCTGTGGCTTTGTGCTGACAGAAAACGGAATCCTCCATGCCAGCAAACTGCAGAAACCTCGTTTTACAGAGATGCTCACACTTGTGGATGATCAATTAATCAGATGCTTAAAACTGGCAGCACTTAAGTCTGTGCCTTTACTCGGTTTCTAACTGTTTTATCTGTATTGGTTTGGTATTTTCTGGAACATAAAATCTTCTCCTTGAGTCTTTCGAGAGCTAGAGGTGTTCTATCAGGTCAACCTTTGGTTATGAGACTTTGTTTGCATATTTTTTAACCACCTCCATGAGGAATCAATAAACAAATAGGCTTTTTTCAGCTTTTCATCAAAATCCAGGGGCACTAGATGTCACATTTACATAAACCTCTATTGATCACTCTGGGGGAGAGAGAAAAATTCCATTTAAGCTTAGCATCTTCAATTTTCACCCCCCAAAAAAGCAAAGCACGAGGACATAATCAAAATCAATCAGTGTTTGATAGATTCCAGCTTGACTGTTTCTGAGTTTCACCATGACCTGTGTAAGCTTGATGCTTGTAGCTGTAACTGTTGTAATAAGCACCATAGTAGCTCTATAGTAAGAAAAACATGAAGTCCTGGAGAGGAAGTAGTTCTTTCATCTTTATGGATCTTACCTGAGATTTTTCGTACAAAGCATGCCATTTTTTGCACGAAAAAAAAATACTGTTGCTAAACTAACATCTTAATGAGGACCAACTATAAGGATTTGGATAAAAAGAATGGTCCACGGGTAAATTGGCCCTCCAGGAAACGTTGCAAAAATATAATTCGCCAGTGGGGTCCAGAGTTAACCACTGTGAAGTTAATTACATCTGCCATCTGCCCATCTTCAGTGGGCACGGTGCAGACAGTATTGAATTCAAAACTGCGGCATTCTTTCAAAAGATTCTGTTAAGCCTGGCAGCACTGCAGAGTACGTGTGTCCCGCAAGGGATTATGTGACCTGCAGGCTCGAGTGAGAGGAAAATAAGACCTGCAGAACAAAACCAGGAAGAGAAAAAAAAGTGTCTAAATTTTGAAGTGACAGCCTCTTCAGCAGACAGATGTTAAAGGTCTGATCAGCAGCGAAGCAGCAGCCCGGGAACAGGCCCATGCGGCTGGAGCTGTGGTATTCTACAAGTGTGGGCAAGGGTCGGGCTGTTGGCTTAGAGCAAGAACAAACAGAACTAGAAACAGGTGAGAGTGACGAAGAAGTCCAAATGGAGCTGACACATGGCAAAAAGAGTAAATTGAGGGGAACAAAGAGGACAGACAATCATAAAGTATATATATTCAAGGAGAATGTGAGGATCTTATTTCCCTCTTTTGACTTAAATATGTTCAATGCTGAGTGGGTTTGCGTGTTCCAATGATCCTAGGAGCTGAGCTGTCTGGGGCTTTATGAGTGGTGTTTTGTTTCAACTGGACAGTTGACTCTTGGAGTCAAGAGGAGCGGTGTGGTTTTCGTCCTGGCTCTGGAAGGGTGGACCAGCTCGGGCATCTGGTGAGGATGCCTCCTGGAAACTTCCCTGGTGAGGTTTTCCATGCATGTCCGACTGGAAGGAAACCCCGGGGAAGACCTAGGACACCCTGAAGGGACTATGTCTCTCAGCTGGCCTGGGAACACCTTGGGAATGCCTTTTGTGTGGTGTTGTTTAAACAGGTACAAGACAAAAACAGGAGTCATATCTCACACTTTTTGAGCTGCTGATGCTGCCTAAATCACTTGCAGGAACAAGATTTGTATTCCCTGCGGAGCTGACACAAACAATAAAATAAAGCACTGCAGGAATCTTCGCTTCATGTCTCATGAGACTTTTTTTTTTTTTTAATACCACACTTGAGATTCGAGTTTCATTCCTGGTTAGGATATCACAGGGTGGAGGTTAAGAGAATGAAGAATAGAGTTACATGAAGAAGTTCAAGTATGGCTTTGAGTCATATGAAAAACACAGATTTCTATCAGTAGTCCTTTGGTCTCCAGCCAGTTAGTTTAGAGAAACCCGTCCTCTCACACCAAGCCCGGACTCATGAATAGGATTGCTTCAGCAAAATGAATGATCACAGACTACATCTGAATGTTTGTGATTGTTATTAAGAAACTGAATCAAATAAAGAAAAAACCTCTCTCTTTATCACATGATTGTCACAATTCTTTGGAGTAAATTGGTAATCTTGGGCTCAGGCAGCAGAGAATGGAGCAGAACCACTGGTGCAGTTAGACCCTCCCACTGGGACCCTGGACTAGGTCTGTCTTTTGAATGAGCTTAAAAAAATAATATGGCACAGATATGTTTGGATTCATGAGTGAAGATTGAAATTACTAACAAGCACACTTCGACACGCAAATGCGATGCCATTTACTATTTATGTTCTAAAAATATCCTCGCTGCTCTTTGTAACCTCGTCAAGCCAGTTTTGTTAAACACAAACTAAAGCTGATTTAAAGTGCAACCGAGTCCAGATACCAAGCCTTCCCCTTCCCTCCTATGATGCTGAGTATTTTGGATGTTTTTTGACACTTCAGCTGAAAAGTGAATCCTCTTGCTGGAGAATGGGCAGAAGCCAGGCCACACCACACCATGGGGTCCTTCTCAAACACCTCTGAAGCCGGTCTCAGTCAAATCTCACACTTCCATTAATTGCTTGCTTCCTCCAGCAAGAACTTCTGCTGCTCTCAGGGGAGAGCGGTGGAAAAAACCATGGTAAGGGTAAGAAACAGAGAAATATAAATCCAACAAACACAGACACACTATTTTTAAGGGGGCTTTAAAGATCCTCTACAGATGCACAAAGTTTTATTTTCTTTTCATATCAAAGATTGAAATAAAAGATTTAATGCCAAAGGTAAGAATTCTGCTTTCAAAGTGGAATACATCAGTACATTTCTGAAGCCCTGAGTAAAAAAAAAAAAAATTTAAATACAGAAGGGATCTAGTTTCATATTTAATTAAAACTACTATTTTGATAAAGCTGCAAAGCTAAAGCGCATGTTAGGTCTATGCCATTAACACGTAAATGACAAATGGAAGAAAATACTTGGCAGATGAACCGTCTACAACAACTCTATCACGGCCAAACGTGAATCAGTTCATCTGGTAAAACTGAACTGAGGCCAAGCTAAAGAGCAGCATAAATATCTTCTCCAACATGAAATCTTTCATTGTTGTTCCTCCTGAAGTTCAGCATTCATATCCGACCCTACAGGAATTTTGCACGCAATTACTCTTACAGCCAAATTGGCATCAGCAACAAACATCCACAACTGTGTGTAGTAGAGTAGGAACACAAGTTAATTCATTTTGAAAAAGAAACTTTTCTCCAAAATGTCATTCAACTCTGCAGCCATCTTGGTCGCTTTGACCAGTGGTTTATGGACACTCCTTTTTCAGTCATTGCATGAAGCTGGCCCCGCCCCATTGCGATTGGTTTGGTACGTTCTGCACCAGGGGAAATCACTGTTAGCAGGAGAATAATCCTATCTCTTTTCTTGTACTTTCTTAAAGCTCTTCAATAATGAATGAGAGCGGACTAATTATGAAAGAAGTTCAGTAATGTCAGCTGGGGCTAAAACTGACGGGGGTTTTTTGTAAGACTTTTATCAATGGAGTCTGACATCCTCAGCGCCAACAAGCATGTTGGACAAATGTTTCAAAAACAGCTTGACGAAATACAAACATGAAAGCAAACACAGGTGTTTAACAGCTTTACAGTCATTTTTTTCCTTTGTCGCATAATTGTACCATTTTTCATAAATGGAAGAAGATATCATTTTTCCTAAAAAAAAAAAAGCATAAGTCTAGCAAGCCAAATTTGCTGCCAATTTTAAATGAGCAAGAGCCACAAAGACATCAACTTTCTCTGAGTATTTTATTTACAAACCAGCTTAATATTTTCTAAAATGGAAGATTTATTTTGTAAGCTAGGAGAGCAGGTTTGTGTTTGTGTTAATGGGCATTTTTAATTAATTCTTAACAGCTACATTTAAAGTATTAGACTGAAAGAAACTTGGAAAGTGACAGCTGCAGAAGGAGAAAAAAAGAGAGAGAGACTGACACAGATCCCAACCAAGCAGTAATGAGACAGAAAAAGAACATTTATGGGAAGTCCAAGCTGTAATTATCTCAGCATCTTGGACCGGGTCCCTTTGGACTCGCCGCTCACTCCCCCGTCCCTCCCCCTTCCTTTTTTTTTTTTTTTTGCCATCACACTGTCTTTGACTTGCCTTGTGCACCAAACTCAATTTACAAACACCAGCTCCCACTCCAAAGCATCTGTCAAGTCGTCCCCAAAGCGACATATTTGACATCAGATCTGTCGTATTTGTGTAACAACATGTTAAGCAGCAAACTGGTGATGCACAGAAGCAGCTGTCCTCTTTTCTCTTCATTTGTTCCTACTTCAGAAGGATCCCGTACTTGTCTAAATGCTCCCCTCTCTCTCCACGTGTGACGAAGAGAAGAAGAAAACACGTTTCATTAAGACATCTTGCGAAAACATTTTTTCTAGTCTCTCCAACACACCCCATAAAGCAAAGCACTATCAAGTTTTTTTCTTTTGAAGAAATGCTAAAATCCACCCAGCGAAGCCAATTAAATCCATCAAGAAAATAATTACAAAGGGACACTCACAGAAAAAACAAACAAAAAAAAAAAAAAACGAAACCTGCTTCAATCATTAAACTGAATTGCACAGCGACCCCTCTCCTGCAGCACCTGCTTTCTGTCACACTCCTCAACCAAATTTTTGGTCTCACACAAAACCAAAATAATCTCTTATCCATCGCATCTGAAATCCTTGCAGGTTTTCTTCTGCAGACACTTAGCTTCCTCTCGAGAGTAATTAAATGCGTCTAATCACAAGTCTGAAGCTGTCACACTCCCACACTGGTTACAGAGCGCACACACCATATGTGCAAAACATATATAATTGCATGAAACCTCAGCCGGGACTGAAGTGACCCTGGGACATCAGAGTCAGCTCAGCACGAGGTATGTAATTTCAGGCAAAGAAAGAATCAAGTCCTGATGGGCTTGTAAAGTTTCTGCCATCTGGAGGAAAAAAGAAGGCCAAATCTTGCCTTTCCTTGTAGAAAGTAGTTTTCCTTATTGTTAAAAGTTCACAGGAAATGTAGACTGCTGTAACGTAAAAGCTCACAAAGCCTCGCTGAGATGTGCGACAAATCGAGGCACAAAAACAAACAAACAAAAAATTGGAAATGATGCCTATTTATCCCACTGTGACAATATTCAGAGCAGAAGCTGTAATTTAGATTTGAAATGGTGGCTAATCATCTACCAGAAGCTCCATTTGCAAATTCAACTCCACCACTGCAAGGCTTCATGCACAACACACACACACACACACACACACACACACACACACACTGCAAAGGAACACTGTGCAACATCCAGTTTACTCAAGAAAACACAGATTCACACATCCTGCATTTATGTTGCATCTTTTAAAAGGAAAAACTTTTATTGAATTGAAATGAAACATCATTTACAGTAACATTTTACACATTTGCTGATTTTTTTGTTTACGTATGGTACGTATGTAACTTCAGATCTTTAAGTAAAGTAATGGTAGATGTTGTCATATGAGTCTTAGTGAAAACACGTCACTCTGAATAGTGAAACCCCACTGCGGTTGTAAAATGGCGCGCAGACCTGTGATTTAGGCGTACCTGGTTCTTTCCACGTTCCCCGTCGTTTCCGTATGCTGCTGGATTGTTCGCTTCAGCATGGGGTCCTTACGATCGCTTTCACAACTATAATTGGCTTGTTTACGTTCATCTCGATTTGTTTCCCATTTGTCGCAGCCTTGCGCTTGAATTGCTTTGTTTTTCCCACCGTTTCTTTTTTCCCCTCCACTTTCACAGGAATGGGGCTCAGTGGCAATCGCCGTGCAAGTGGAGAGACGTTACATGTGCCGGCTTTTTATGCCTATACTGTCTGCAAGCAATGATGAGATTCCACTTACCCGCTTTTGCTGTATCATTCCACTTTTTTTGGTTTTGTTTTGGTTTTTAGACACATTCTTATTCTAAAAAAAGCCGTGATAACAATATTTTCAAAAATATCTTCACAAAAAGCGAAAGTGGCTCCCTTGAGGGAAAATGACCCGAGAAGAGTGAAGTCTGGCACGTCATCTTCTTCTTCCTGATTTAAAATACTATTTTATCAGTTTCCATCTCACTGTTGCTCTCCTGAAATAGTCAACTGTCTTCAGCATATGAAATTTGAACGCCTCCAATTGTGTCATTTCACAGCGGAGGACTTGGATCCAGACAGTCGGCGGCAGAGCAACCGACGGACGTGTCAATCTTTTGCAGTTGAGCGTGTCTTTGCGCCCGCTGGGCCGTCTGTTTTCCTGCTAAGGTCTTACCTTCTGAGATCTCGTTCTCCTGCGCAACAACGCTGCTTTGTCCCCTTTGGGACTGAGTTATTTCGACACCTGATCGCTGAGCTGCAAAATAGGACATAAACGCACAAATCTACATTAATGAATGGCAGGAGAATGCAAGAGAGAAACAAAGACAAGAGAAATGACAATGTTTAAAACCCCACACAAATCTATTTGATATAGTTCAATCAATTCAAGAAATTTTCTGTCATAGATCACCAAAAACAAAGTGACAGGTGGTAGGGACACTCAATACTCTGAAAGTCCAATTTATCTTTTCCACAGAGTACATTTTCTTTTAATACCAATTACCATGCTCACCTCAGAAACAAAAATCATTCAAAACACTTTGACTCATGCTGAACCAGCAGTTCAGTAACTAAAGCAATCAGATTTAACTATTCTGTTTTGTAAAAGCTTTATTTGGCATGGCAACAAGAATGAACACATTTCAGCCTCAAGCTTGTGACATTGTATATTTAAATTTCAATAAAATAATTTTAAAAATGGACCACTTCTTAGCAACTGGCTAGTAACTTGAATTATTTTTAGTACTGGCTCAGATACTTTTATGAACTTTATGAATTTCAGTTAAGCAATTTTTGCCTCCTGGAGAATCACTCCAGTGACACTGCAGGTTTGTTGTGTATGTCTATTTTATCTTGGAGGATTTTTGAATCCTCCAAGACATTCTAGGGAGCAACTGAGTGGTGAACAGCCAAGTGGAACCACAGGTTATGTCTTATAGCTTTGCTTGGGTGCAATAAGACATGAAGCACAGATGCAAAAGAGCAGGGGTGGCCAACGCTGGTCCTGGAGAGCCGCTGTCCTGCATGTTTTACATGTTTCCCTGCTTCTTCACACCGTGATACAAGTGGCTGTGTCATTGACAGCCGTGTTCAGACATTAATGACAACCTGTTAACAACCATTAATGAGAATCAATTGCGCTGAAGTAGAGAAACATCTAAAACATACAGGACTGCAGCTCTCCAGAACCAGGGTTGGCCACCCCTGCAATAGAGGGAAGCACCAAATGTGGACAACTGTGTTGCTCTCTACAGCTTTAGGCATTCATCAGTGTAAAACTTTTTTTGGCCACACCCCAATCAGATGGCAGGCAGTCCTCCAATCACAGCTGATGGAGAACACCTGCTGTGGATCAGTGATTGGAGCCAGAAGAGCAATTTGGTGTAACATAGTGATCAACTAGGATCTAGTTTTCTGTTACATTTTATGCCTTTGTAAACCTGTAATCAGGCTCTCTCTCTCTCTCCACACACACACACACACACACACACACACACACACACACACACACACACACACACACACATACATACATATATATGATTGGAACATAATTTCTCTAAAGTATTAATATCCCAGTGGAA
>JAOWBL010065645.1:0-21267 GCA_028564865.1 Zenarchopterus dispar
AAAAAAAAAAAAAAGAATATATATATATATATATATATATATATATATATATATATATAGTTAGACAGAGTGTCAGATGCAGTAAATGCAATACAAGTAAACTACTAAAAGGACAACAACATGCACTACTTTAAGCACCCCTGTGTCACATGTGGTAGGCACAAGTCTCCATCATGGGGTGCACTGGAACATATTGTGCATTGGCTGTTTTTTTAGAAGATCAAGTTTTGATTTCAATGGTGAGACCTGCAGCCACAGATGCCAGATTATTTGGGATGATTCAAAGCCCAGCTGGTTGACTTCTCTGGAGCAGCAGACTGGGTGGTGGGAACATGGCTTGAGTCCACATAGTCCTCCATCTGCTGTTCTGGACGGACCACTTCAGAGAGATGGCTGAGCCTCAGTGTAGGACTAGTGCCTTGCCCAAGCCTGTCTCTCCTGGCCCATATCCTTTATCTGAACCTCTCACTCTGACCCCTTTGTGGCACCATACCAGCCCTACCACTGGGATCATGGCTGAAAATAACTCACCAATTCATCACGATAGTTTGACGGCCAGGATTGTGCTATATAGGCATCTTCAATTAAACCATCCTTCGGTGTATAGCTGTAGACCTCTATGAGGACACTTCAAAGCACTGACTTCAGAAAATACTGATGCTCTTAATTAACAGATATATCACCATAGAACCATTAGCAGTTGCAGCCTCAGAGATACTCTACACCTAATCAGGGTAAAATCTTTAGATCAAGAGAAGGACCTCAGAGCTGCAGCTAAGGCCACAGCAGGGCAACTTTTCAGACCTCTCAGATGTCATCAGTTTGACCCCAGCCTGCTGGCTGCAGCTGTTACCCCTCCTGCTCCACTTAGCCAGAGGTGCTAACTGCCAGCATCATCAGCAACTCATCAGGGTTACTGATTAGAGCTCTGCCTTGTCCTCATTTCACACACAGCAGATTTAGCATAGAAGGTATTCAAGTGACTATGACATATATGGGATGGAAAATACAGATATATAAAAAAATAATCTCAGGATTCAGAAAACTGCTGAAGCCTTGTGGCTATAAAACCAAATTCACACACACACACACACACACACAGAATATTATATATATATAATATTCTTTATAGCTTCATTTGAAAACATCTACCATTTAAACACTTTACAGATCTGCAGAGAAAAAAATACAAATGATTTAAGAGCGGGGACAGGAGATTTTCCAAGACATTTTATTTTCATTTATTAGCTCCACTAAGCAAGCAGAATTTATTTGACCATGAATAAAAAAAATAAAAATAAATAAATAAAAATCTCTCTGTCTTAACAGTTCAGGTCTTCAGTGTCACATAACTGCTGTCCAAAACAATCTAAGTCTGTACATACATCAGGTTGTCTGATTCTATTACCAGATCTCTTTGTCTGAGACAGGAAGTTTGTGTTAGCCTCAAACCTTACCCCACCCACATTTTGGACAAGTTATTGTCCCATCACTTTAGCTTACTTTCATGTGCTGCTTGACTTGAGAGCAGCCAGCCTACCATGCACTTGGAAATAAGATGAAGAAGAATTACACACACAAAACAAGTATTTTCCATCCTGGACTAGTACTGCATGTTTTCATGTCCTTGTGTTAGCATTTCCACAAAAAAAAAAAAAAAAATTGTTACCATCTCTCTTTGAATACATAAAATGATTCACTACCATAAATGATACACAGACAAATGGATACTCTCCATCTCTGAAAGACAGAACCTGATGCATAGAGTACATTAATAACATGTTCTGCACTTTACTACTGCAGAACCTGGACTTTGATCTCAACATTTTAAAATAGATCCTAAAATTAAGTAAGATAATCAGTTTCTGATTGTGCACATTATCATGGTATACTGATGATAAACAGGAGAAGATGCATTTTTTGTGAGACTGCATTTAATCAATCATGTTTTCTAATTCATTCTAATTCAAGAGTAAGGTTATTTGCTGTAACACAATATTATGTAACCTGTAAGAAGAAAAAATACTTGACTAAAAAAGGAGAAAATATGATCTGATTGACCAAAATGAGAAAATGGGAAGGCTTTGTAACTACTAGGAATATCCTCTGGTGACATTGTATCTGATCCTTAGCTACAGAGGCTGCCTCTACGAATGCGGAATGTCACCTCTCTGCTGGGGAAGGAGCCTGAGCTGGTGCATGAGTTTGAGAAGTTCCATCTAGATGCAAATTTTTATTGAGGCATCTAACTGGAGCTGTGGTCGTAAGGTGGAAGGTTGTATATCGTGGAGGTAATCTATGAAAATGGTGGTGGAAACCAGCAGTAAAGGATGCTGTCGAGCTGAAGAAGTCCAATCGGGCCCCAGAGGCAGTAGTGAGGTACCGGCAGGCCAAGCAGAATGTGTCTTTATCTGTCGCTGAGGCAAAAACTGGGGCATAGGAGGACTTTGGAGAGGCCATTTAAAATTTGGAGCAGATGTACTTAAGTGAGCAAAATATGCATCTCACCCTATAAAATAAAACTTCTCACATAAAAAAAGACAGCTGAAAAAAAACAAATAAAAGAACTGCAAAATAAATAGATAAATTACTTTAAAAAATTTTCATTCTTGAATAATGGCATAATATGAGCAGAGAACTGATTAAATAAGTGCAAGCATGTCTCAGTGATATAGTTTTTTATGCCTCCAAGAGAGTAATTCCTGTTGCATCATTAGTCTTCCTCTTTAGAGAAGCACAGTGCAGAGTCCTCCCACTTTACCAGTTGCTAGTTTTGTTTGCTTTCGAGAGAACAATTTGCAGTAGAAGCAGTAGAATGCATTATCTGTTTTTCTTTTTTTAATAACTGATTCAAATTCAAAGCTTCTACTACCACTACACCTACAGACAGTTTATCAACTGTCTATAGGTTTAGTAGTAGAAGCTTTGGCCATCAGTATTCTTTGAATGAGGGGGTGCAGGAGGATGGATGGATGCTGTTTAATTGAAAAATAAAAGAGGTTTCTATAACTGCTTTCTTTCACATGTGTGATGTTTACATATTTAGGAATATGTGTTTCAGTTCAGGATTATAATCTGATTTTGGGCCTTCCAATCATCTTCATTATTCAAGTCACATATAAATAACTGACCCTCCCACCCCACCCTTTTTTTTTTTTTTTTTGGTCACCAAACTCAATATATGAATGGTTGTGAAATTATATTACAGGAATAAAAGGTCCACCAAGAGCTTATAATGCTGAAAGTGTAATTTGACCACCAGTCAGTCAGTCAGAACTCCAGAAGTCTTTCAGATGAGAAGTGAAGCGTTCTCAAGCACCAAAAACAAAAAAAAAGAAGCCTAGTTGCCTTCTACTCCAATTACTTGTTTAGAATGAAGGACACAATTACCCAGTTATTTCCTGGTTTGGTTTAAGGAACTGAGACTGTGAGGTTTTGTTTAGAAAAAAGATCAGACTTGGATATACAACACCTGTCAAAAGTTTGGGCACATGTGTACATCCAGACTTTTGACTGGTGACTAGTGTAAGGTATGTTTTACAATAATTAAGTGTTAGTTAATTAGGTGTGTTGGATAATGATGCAGAAAATTATTATTTCACAAATACAGTGCCTTAAAAATTGCTGAATATGTTATATTGTGTAACGCCAAGGACATAAGAATCAATCCAAATGGTCTTTCTGTCTGTCATTTCACCCTTTTCTTCAGTCAGAACAGAGTGGAATGCCCTCTCCAGGTCGAACATGAGATGCTACGCCAAACAAAAAAGTATAAATATCTTGAGGTCTTGCTCATGAGCGAGGAAAAAATGGAACGGGAGATTGACAGGTGGATCAGTGCAACACCTGCAGTGGTCCAGACTCTGCCACAGTCTGTTGTGGTGAACAGAGAGAGTTGAGCCAATATGCAAGACTCTCTATTTACACATCAGTCTTTGTTCCTATGCTCGCCAAAGGTTGTCAATGGTACGTAGTGAGTGAAAGCACAAAAATACTAGTGTCTGAATTGAGTTTTCTCCGCAGGGTAAGAAAGATAGAAGTTCAGTTATTCAGGAGTGACTCAGAGTAGTTGTTGCTCCTCCACATCAACAGGAATCAATTGAGGTGATTTGAGCATCTAGTTAGGATGCCTCCTTGTTGCCCCCCTGACAAAAAGTGTTTTCAGCATACCCAACTGAGAGAAGTAATCAAGATACACACTGGAGAAATTATATCGCTCAGCTGGCCTGGAAACACCTTGATGTCGTCCCAAAGGAGGTGGAGGACAGCTGGGGGAGGGAGGTGTAGGCCTCTTTGTTTAGGCTGCTGCCCCTGTGACCAGAACCTGGATAAGCAGAGGTTAATCAATGGATGGACTGAATAGGGATGGTCAGTTTAAATACCCGAGAAAAAGAAAAGAAAGAAAATTGACATCCTGTTATTTTTCAGTGCAGCAAGTAAGCAAGATGTTCTTAGTAATGCAGGATACAGTTTGGCAACTCATCAATTGTGGAAAATCCCAATATACTGCTTTTGAGCTGAGAGCCAATAAATGATCTCTCTTCTGATGCCTCTCACCATGCTCAACTCCAGAGTGGAGTAAGGTCCAGCCCATCTTAAAGAGATTGAACCCAACCTGTGCCTGGGATCATTCAGGCACACAAACCCCTTCACCATGACAAGATGGTGATGCTTTGATCCGAATTGTTCTCTTGGTTGAGCAGTGAAAAGATACATTTTACAGATATTAGGGAGGACCGGCGCCCTGATTAGGCATATTTGTTCAACCCAGGCACGGCAGGACAAAGGTCATTTAGCATTTATTGTGGGATACAGAAAAGACTTGAACTATTTGAGGAGGCCAGCAGTGGGTGAACAAAAAGAAAGATTGCACAGTATTGTAAAAATGATGGCTGTTGTCAAGGCTGCAGTAAGGCCATTTGTTGTCAGATATTGTTAATGAAGAAGATTCTTTTTTCCCCTCTTTTTAAAAACATAGTTATAACACTAACACATTAAAAAAGCTTTGCCTGAGTACAGGTACTATTTGGCATTGCCTATTAATTCATCATTTTATTCATCTAATCTCAATCAAGGACATCCACTGACTAGCAATGTGAAGGTTTTGAGCTGAATAAGTTCTGAATCAGCTTTCTGAAAAATAAACACTTCAATGCATTCCAATGAGTCACCATAAAAGCTGAATTATGTCGTAGGGCTGTTCATGACTGTTGGTTAGGCATGACTCAAACAACTTAATAACCACAAAGGTTATTCAATTGTTTGAGACGAACTATGAACCAACACACTGTGAGACATAGTTTGAAACTGTGGAAACGGACTTAGAATATGTTATTTTGAAGGCACCAAAATCACACTCCTCTTTAATTCCTGACATTTGCTCAAGAACTCTTCTCATCTATGAAAAAAAAATCTTGTGATGTTTTCCTTTCTTCATAACAGGATACAGCACTTTCATGTTTTAGTGACAGGGATTTCTCATTATTCAGACATAAGTATTTCATCATAAAAGAAATGCTAGTTGTTAGAACTACAAAACTTGATGGGCTTTTGTCATGATAAAAACATAAAGGACGCTTCTTTCGCTGTTGTAACTATTAAAAAACTTGACAATTGTGCTTGAAAGGGTGCAAGTCCCTTAGAATGCTTAATATTTCATCAAAAAAGTGGAGGAAAAAAACAGACAAAAATATTACATGTATTTATTAATTGTGGATAGTGATAGTGAATTATATATGCTTTGGAGCAGCACATGGGGCCACCTTAAACTTCGAGCTCATGTGAAGGTGACATTCATGTCAAGTGGTTTCAGTCAGCAAGATGATAATAAGACGTGAGTGCTTTGTTTCTCCAAAGAACAGACATTTTCTGAAGTCTGATCTTCATAGCAGACAGTTGTTGAGAGTATAGCTGGGGGAATATGGTGTCTATACTCCACAAATGCACGCTCTTGTACACAGTGTGTAAAAATAAAGAAAAATCTGTCCAAACGTTACCACTGATAGAGGGGCCACAAAGGAAGCCAGTGTAACTTCTATACAACTAAAGGCCTCCCTGGTCATGTGTTCATCATTCCCCCAGCAAAACACTGAAAAATGTGTGAGTTATATGTGTCAGGGCCAGAAGAAAGGCAAAAAGCTAAACTAAATATATTACATCCCTTTTCTCATTTTGTGTACATTACCCTGTGGCCCTGAGCTGGAATAAGTGGGTATAGGTAATGGATAGATTTTTGCATACCTCATCAAGTTCTGGTCATGTTCATCTTTTTAAGTTTGACCACTAAAAACCTTCTTATGTTAGATTGGACCATTTGACAGTTTTTTTTTTTCTTTTTTTCAAGTGTGATGACTTTGTGAACCAGCAAACACATACATTGGTGAGTTTTATGAAGTGTCATGAGCTGATGAGTGAAGAGGACATCATTCGAAGATTTCAAAATGAGCACATTCAACTTTCACTGTTCAACCAAAGTTGGAGGTTTATGAACGTTACTATCAACATTAGTAATACAGAACTGGGGAATGAAAGGAAGGAGTTCGCCTTTTTCTTTATCAACAAAATTCAGAAAATCAGACAGTGCTGCTATGCTAGTGCCCCCACTGTGTCCATTGAGAGAAACCACAAACACTGTGGTGTTGCACAGGGTTCAGTGCTAGAGACAATCTTGTTTAGTTTATATATACAGCCCTTGGGAAGAACTATAAAGAACCATTCACCCATCCATTTTCTATACCTGCTAAATCAATCTACTGGGTCACAGGGGTCTGCTGGAGCCAATCCCAGCCCATTTCAGGCGAGAGACAGGGGTACACTCTGGACAGGTTGCCATCACAGGGCCACATATACAGACAAACAGCCATACACGCTCAAACTCACACCTACAGGCAATTTAGAGTTCTCAGTCAACCTTTTTGGAATGTAGGAGGAAATGGGAGTACCTGGAGAAAACCCATGCAAGAACATGCAACATGCAAATTCCACACAGAAAGACTCCTGCTGGGCTGGGAGTCAATCCAGGAACCTTCTTGCTGAGAGGCAATAGTGCGAACCACTAATCCACCATGCTGCCCATTATCAAGAACCACGGCATCAATTTCCATTGCTGTCCTGATAACACACCACTGTTTTTGTCTATAAAGCTAGGTGTAACAGAACAGTTAGACAAACTTCAGGCATGTCTTAAGGACATCAAGGCCTAGATGTCCACTAACTTTTGGCTTACAATTTAAATTGTCTTTGATCCCAAACATCGTAGGAAGGGATTAGATCAGGTTGTGATGGCCTCTGGTAGATTTGTGTGAAACCTTGAAGTTATTTTTGATCAGGATTTGTAGTTTAAATAGCCCATTAATTAGGCTTGTAAGACTACATTTTTTCATCTCTGTAATATTGCAAAGATTAGGAGTATCCTCTCCTGTTCAGGGTTAACTGTTTTTTTGAAATGGACAATTTCTAAATAATATCTAATAACAGACTCCTATTTTGTTGACAAATACAAACAACTGGGAAATAACATTTACTGTCTTTAAAGATTACACATTCTGACATATAGAATAAAGTTACTTTGTTTTGTTTTTTTCCCCATTTTTTTCCCCATATTTAGATGCATCTAGGCATATAACAGTGTGGACAGAGCACACAAAACCACAGTTATAAAGATCGAAGGGAAACCTGTAGGATACTTTATCCCAGGTGAGGATTCAGGTGAGACTTTGGACATAAGACCTTATATCTCTGCTTGGATGAGACCTGTCTGCAAGAATTCTGGCTCAGCAAGATATTTGATTGACAGCACAACTAGCAATAAGTTGTACTGTACATACGATTGAGCAGCAGGAAGAATGTTAGGGAAGCAAGTTTTATTGCTTCTCTGGTAAAGTACACTTAGAGTATAGTAAACACACATTCTAGGTTTCGAAAAGCACAGGGTGCTTGTGTTGTGAAATGGAATTGTTGACATTAACTGTGTACTCTGCACCTGAGATTTGGTGATATATTTGCGTATTGATTTGGAGATGCGTAAGAGCTGTGCACTGTGTACTGCAGCAGAATGCCTGGCAATTTTGGGCAATGATCTGTGTGACAAATGCCACACTGTGTTAGTCAGGGTGAAAATATAACCTACTAGGGGATCACTTTTGTTAAAGTTAGGTCATGTTGAGTATTTAAGCCCACATTCATCAAGGCTGCAGCTTGGTCACTGTCACATTGGCCAAAGTTAGTTACTTAGCACGTTAACTCAGTAGATATCTCAGCATCCAAATACATAGTAATCATTATGACACAATGGTTCTTATTTCTTATCACTGTCCTGCTGTCTCTAGGTTGCTTTGGGATATTTTAACCTACAATCTTGCACATTGCTCCTTCAAAATGAATGATGTTGAACAAAACAATGGCTGATCTGATTTAAAAAAAAAAAAAAACAGGCCAAGCTCTACAGAGTCTTAGGCATATGATTCCAATAAAACCCTTACCACTTTGACTAAGATTTTTTTATTTCATTTTCCCTTTTTGTCACATCCTTGTAACAGCAATTGGAATTGATTGGTTGGTGAACATTTAGACAAACCTTGAGTTCAGGATTTATCTCAAAGTTTGTTAAATCTCCTTTCTGGAATACCCACAAAATGCTTAGCATTTTGTTTTGAGTAAGGTGCAATGTAGAGGAGACACAATGAGTAGTGAATAAAACCATACCCTATGTTTAATATTTCCTACAAATCCCTGATATGTAGCAGCCCCAGGATAAATAGTTGATTGCTCAAAGTTTTGGAGTCAGCACTCCCAAGTTCAGCCACAGATCCACATGATTAACCCAGATCTTTGCAGGTTTGTACATTTCTACATGCAAAATACTTGTTGCTATAAGTGGTAAATGTTAAATCAAATCAGAACTGAATTGAAATTGGACAATGTAGCTGCATGCATGAACATAGTCTAATAGTCAGCACAATGATAATATTCTCAAAAGCATAATTATATTAATTCAAAAATTGCACCCCTATTAATTAGAAGACTGCAGGGAAGTGCTTATTAAGCAGGTGTGAGAAATTTCTGTTACAAAGAACATCTTTTTTTCAGTAACTCACTACTTCTCCATAATCTGGTAGGACATGTAGAGTCATATGAAAATAAATAAATCAGTAGAGCTTATAAATAAATTAATAAATAAATTAGTTAATTAAAAATTAGTGCACCCGTTTTCAATTCTAAGGTATTACAAAACAGGACAATAATAATAATGATTCAAATGTGCTTAACTACTCTGAAAGCAGGTAAATACAACCTCAGTAGGACAACAACAACAACAAATCACAGGCTGCTTTATTCAATTACCACAGACTAAACTGGAATGCAGAAGCAATCTTTTTAATGTGACTATTTGTAATTGGCATTAAAATCAGACCTGAGCTCATTTACTCCTTATGCAACTTGAAATTTGTTTGTTCCTTTTGTGTAAAACACTCATATTATTGTTCAAAAGCATGTCACAGCTGTGGAAGTACAGCTGCAGGAAGGATGTACACCAGGTGATGATTTAGCAACCTTTACATGGTTAGAGTATGTTTTTTCAGTTAGAGCCTGGTAGCATTTTTGAATTTTGTTTCTGCAGTGTCTATTGGTCATGTGCAGGGTGGACAGAGGCAGCACTCTTCTAAGGCCAGTTAGGGAAGCGCTAAACCACCACGAGGCTTGTTTTCTGGGACAGCAATAAATGTTTTCTGACCTCATGGCTCACAATTGATCTGTGGTTAAAAAAAAAAAAAAATGTCATGGTGATCTCATATTTGACTGAGTAATGCTACAGTATTGTTGGTTTCATATTTTCAAAATGACATTGCTGCACTCCACATTAATACATATTCTGTTGCCGTTTTGTTTCATTATTTCAATTTTGCATCGACTGACTGATATTTAAAGCTTGTGAGAGGCTCACCCATCAGCACATGCCAACAAAGGATTCAATCACAGACATCAGAAGGGTATTGGGTTTGTCTTCAATCTATTTCCTTTTCTGAGCACCAATAACATTGTGTATCTGTCTATCTTGGGATTCATTTTGATACTCAGGTCATAAAAGACGGATGGAGGTTTAAAAGATCCATTGAATTTATTGAAATAGTGTTCAAACCACTCATATCTAATTTTGTTGAAGGAACAGTTGTTTCAATATCAAACCTGGCATGCAGTGAAAGTAGAAGGCATGAAATGAGGATGCTTCTTTGCATCACAGTCAGACAGGTGATATTTTCTAATCAAGTCAGGAGCATACAGCTCTCCAGTAAATCATGTATTGGCCAGTGATTATTGCCTCTGCTCTCCCCCTGGGAGGGATGGATGGATTTTGTTTGTGAACTTTCTCTCTGTGAGCTGTGGAGTGTTAGTCCTTCTGTGTTTTGAAAGACAAGTGAGCAGAAAGCTGAATGTCAGTTTAATTGGTGTGTTTGCAGTTCCCATTGCACGCTTTTCACCAGCTGCAAATTAGTTCCACGGTGCAACTCTAGGACAAAGGGCCTGACACACTGATATGTGCACGCAGCCATGATCAGTTATTGTGCAGGCAAAGCCTGAAGAGCGCTGCTGTGGAAATGAATGGGTGGCTGGTGATATGCTGTTAGCATAATACACTTTTAATGAGTCCGAGATGCATGTTTTGCATTGCCATTTCAGTGCTGCACAGTCTGCACACTAATGTTCATTATGGAGCTTCCTTCGGTCTGTGGTGCAGTCATAAGGGCAAAGTAATAATTGTCTTTACATCAAAGGTAAATTATTAGAGGCCAAGGGCACTGTGGAATTCTTCTACTGGTCCAGGGGTGTCTTCCTGCTGTAATGCAGAGTGTGCTCTAAAAGTCTTATACTGTAGTCTCTTTGTTCACTGCAGTGTGGTGCGATGATGCAGGTGACTACTTTTACCTGCCAGAGCCAGAGAACCTGGTTAGAACATTTACATAATCAAGTTTGAGTTTTCTTGATCTTTTCTTTTTCTGTTTCCTGAACTGGTATGACACAAGGAGGTCCAAATTGTTGCAAGGTTTGTGAGTAAAAGCTGTAATGGAAAATTCCTGTGATAACACAATAAGGGGGTTGAGTATGAGAAAACACAGGTCTTGAATGACTTCGGGCTAGGGGGAACAGAACTTTTAACCTGTAAACATCTGCTGTCCTTAGTAGATAAGCAGACAGACTAGTTTACGACAAAACTATTTACGACGTCTTTATCTGATCTATTCCCCCCCCCACCTCCATCCTTTCAGGTAATAAACCCTTGTATTGAGTATTCTTTTTATCTCATTTTCTCCCACTCCCCTTACCCGTTTTGTTTGGTTATAAAAGCTCATGTGTTTTGTATGTCCTTCAGATTCAGTGAACTGGCCTGCATGCTAACGTTGACTCTCGTTGCAACTGAAATAAAGTACTAAACTTGGAGCTCACTGTGATTGTTTTTTGCTAAAGAACCTCTCTGCGCAATTGTTAAAATTGCCAGTACAAAGCACACAAAAACAGATATATCCGTTGAAAATAGTTTTAGCTTAAGATAACTAGTTTAAGATAACTTCTGCGCTGACAGACCAACCTCGGCTGTTGAGCTTTGCACATTCCATCTATCCATCTGTAAACCCATCTATCTTTCTTTTCTAGGCTTTCTTTGGAGATCTTGCAACAGCCTACAAAGAAAGACCCAGACCCCTGTCTCCCCAGCCACCTTCTCCAACACTTAAGAAGGTTAACAACGAATTTCCAGAGCACCCAAAAGATGCAATCACTTTAGCATGTCCTTGGTTAATACTGTGACCTTCTTGTAGTTGCACATGACTGACAAACCTCTCCAGGAAGATGTTTCGGAGGCATCTTAATCAGATGTCTGAACCATTTCAGCTAGTTCATCGTGGAGCTGTAGAACAAATTCTACTCCAAGTCCCTCCTGGATGATAGCACTTGTCACTCTATCTCTAAGGATGACCTTGCAGAGGAAACCTCCTGTCTGCTGTTTGTACCCATGATTGTTTTCTTGTAGTAACTACCAAAATTTCATGTCAATATATTAGGGTAGGAACATAAATGGGCTGTTAAACAGAAAGCCTGACCTTTGAATTCAGCTCTCTCTTCAGCACAAAAGTCACTACTGCAGATGCTGCACCAATCAGCCGGCCAATTGCCTGTTTCATTCTGCTGATGACATCACTTATGAACTAAGATACTTAAACTCTTTCACTTGTGGTAACACCTCATCTCCAATCCATCAAGGGTATTTCACCCTTTTCTAACCGAGAACTGAGAATGATGATTTGAGGATTTGAAGGTGCTAATTCTCAACCCTGCAGCTTCACGGTTTTTTCCAAAGTGATTTCATAAGAAGTTACAATTAGATTTGCGCAAAACCCAAATGTCACAATGAAAAACCTGTAAAGGAAATGCCTCTAATAAAACAAAACTCCCAAATATCGCACAAACTTTTTAACACTTTCATGAGGAGGTTTTTCAGATGTGGGATAACCCAGTTTACCACAAGTTTTCAATGGAAATGGATTTTGCTCATTTGCACACATCTGGCAGCACTGGATGTAACATAGCCAGTCAATCTAAAGCAATCAAAATCTAGTTCCAGCAGTTACTTATTTATTGCCTCAGTAATGCAATGTGGTGATGCTATAATAGTACTTAGTTATCATGTATTATTGCATTACGTAAGGACTTTGCCTCTGAATGATCATCGTCTGCCTTCATCCTCTGTTGATTATTTTTGCAACAGCGTGCAATAATTTGTTAAAGACTAAAGATGTTTTTATCCATATTGTTTGAAATAAAGATATTATTTTTCATTGCTTTGATGAGGAGTCTCACATGATGAGATGCGTAAAGTCACATAGATGCAGAGATGTGGAGAGAGAACTAGGATAGTAATGCTCCTATAGAGAAAAACACTGTTCAGTGGCAACACCGACTACCCCACAGCTCTATCCTTTTGGGAAATTCAGAGTTTTGCCTTTCTTTTTTGTGAAACAGTGTAATGGAAATGCAGTTGGTTGTGGGTTCATTTATACTATGGAGGTTTAGTGAGAAGGTGTTTCAAAGAGGCAAAGGCACTTTTGGTGATTTATTTTATGCACTGGTAATGCTGTCGGCTCCTGTATTTATTTCTGCCTTTTGGGGCTTAAGCTTGGACCCATCATGACCTTTTGTTTCCAGTAGTTGACTCCACCCTGCCCTGGTTAATCCAAAAATGTCCTAATGGGATGATCAAACAAACCTGGTGGTGACACTGGAACACTACTTCAGTAACCACAAGCTTGCTGTTTTAGCTTAGCACATGTAATGGTAACCTGTGATGCTAACTAACCTTACCTTACACTTATTCTGATCAATTTTCTCCATCAATCCTTATTGTAGAAGTCACAAATTAAACAATAGCCAAAATGAGGACTGCCTGCCTCAACCAGAACTACCGCAGCCTGAAGCAGTCTGCCAGTGACTGGATAGGCCAAGGCAGCACTTTGTTCCTGGAACCTTCCCAGGAATCCACAACCGGTAGCAGCACTGTTTTGGTACGATTAACAGCACAACAAGCCATATTATCTTTAAATTAATAGTGATTATGTTCCTTAGATCTTAAGTCACAGGTAATTCAGTTAGGTCTCACAATGGAGAATTCAAACACTTTCTTAATGCTAAAATACTTGAGTTCTGGTATAATCAATCCCCATTCATCAGGTAAAGATAGATATTGGGATGATGAATGTGTCTTAATTCATCACTTGCATTAATACGTCCATGGACTTCATATTGGTAGCGCCAGTTAACAGCCGCCAAATACTAACTCATTACCTGATGTCAGTTTTAGACCTTTTATTTGTTTCATTTTATCTTGAAATCACAAGAGAATGGACTGAATCTGCCAATTTATTTTATTTTCAGGTAATTCCCCAAATATTTTTGACCCCTTGCAAAAATATTTGGTGTTTTTCTTAGAAAGGTTGGGATTCCTAAAAGTTAAAAATCTTTTTTTTTTTTTTTTTGGTGAAGCATCTTAAAATAAAGCTACACTTATAAACAGTCACATTTGATTTGAATTTAAAGAAATAGGACTTGATCACTCATTGTACAAGTACTTCTTCGTAAGTGTACATTGCTTTTTGGGCAATAAGTATTTCTCTGTGTTATTTACTGGACAGTGGATAAGAATTAACTATTTGAGAGACATCTTAAGCATTATTTCCAATACTTTCACCTTCCAAATTCAAATAACTTGAGTGACACTTTTGTCTGCTTTCAGTCACAGTGTAATGCATCACAGTTGCAGGGCTGCAACATTTTTAGCCTTGCAACATAAAAATGATAGGGTTGATGCCAAATTATTTACTGGTGGGTGAAGAATCTTTTTAAATGTCAAAATACTGCAGACTGTAAACTGTTTAGTATCAGCTACATTAGATACAACTCTGGCTGGGCTGTTTGTTGACTGGAACCATTTCTGTCAGAAAAAAAATTTTAAAAAGGAAAAAAGAAAGAAAATAAAAAGACAAAACACTGCTTGGTTACCCTATCTAGCCAAGAAAAACTCTCCTCATGGAACCACAGCCTACACAGCAGTTGTTTCTATGGTTTAAGTGACTCCTTTCAAAAATAGATAGCTATTTCACCCATTGCTTATATGAAAATATATTGATGCCAGTGTAGATTTAAAGACTGTTCAAAATTTGTAATACAATAGCTCAATGACTTATAATTCATAGTTAATGGTTTGACTCATTTAGCAGAAAGCATGGCTTACACATTTGTAATTACATGCTCAAAGAACTTGATGGATATAAAAGATCTGATCATAGTCTAACTGTATTTAATAGAGATTTTATTGACCTTTTTATTTGCTTTTGCAGACACATGCAATAAAATAATTCACAAAAAAGATTAATTGTGTAATAAGAAATATAGTTGTGGTTGTATAATTGTTTTAACATATATACTGATATCATTCCCTTCCCATGACGGATCAGGCAGTGGTGAGGAAGGCATGTAGAGCACTTTGCAGAAACAGCTATGCTCCCTCTGCATGTTGCCCTGCTCTGATAATTGCACCTTGCATTGCAATTACTTTGGCCCCAGATACGACAGGCCACTGACATGGGTTGTTTTTCAGGCTGCTTCTTCTGGCAGAGAAGGGCTGTAAATACTGTAATGTTTCTCTCTCCTGAGAGAGCTGAAGCATTGTTATATATATTGTTCACACTTGCAATCTGGGAGCATCACAACACTATTTTTCACCTAGAGGGTAAAAAAAAAACCAACAACAAAAAAAAAAAACAACAAAAAAGCTGATGCTCTTGCTTCTTTACAGCCCTTTTATTCTCCAACAGGTTTTTGCAGCAGTGATGTGTATTCTCTCAAATCAAGCTGCATTTATTTGTTTCTCTGCATTTAAACAGAGGATACCTGATATGCATTGAAAATTTCAGCCTATTCTGGAGCCTGCAGTAAATAAGTACCCAGGTGCTGCTTTCACCACTCCTTATGCTCCTTTGGATATAGGCTGCTCCCATTGCAGCCATTTAGGGAGGATAGAAATGTTTTTGCTCCATCACTTCTATCTGACATTACTTTAACTGCAGGATATCCATGGTGGTGCAGAGTTTGAACCCAGTTTAGGTTTGAAACTAAGCCAGAGGTCTGCACCACAGCTGCAAACACCTTCTTGTTCAGATGCATTCATTTCTCTCAATGTGTTATTGCAACCAGCACTTCATCACTGTATGTGCATGTGCTGCACTTGCCTGGTAAAAACATGTTTTCATTTCACTCCGTATTTGTCCATATTTATCAGAGTTCTACAAGCCAGAGACAGGATATTTCCCTGTAGAAATCAAGTAATGATAATAGTGACAACATCTTAAAACAAATTTTTGAAATTATACACAACTGCAATGTAAGGTCCAGCCATAAGCTGCAGCCCGAAGGCCGTGGGAGGGTAATTAATGTCAGAAGAATGCTCAGTACAAACAGCCTGACATGGCTTCACTGCCTCTTCAGTGATTTGGTGGAGGCGCATTACAGTAGACTGCACTGCAACAAGCCACTTCTCACTACTGCAGTCCTCTAATGAGGTTGGGGACTGTCAACAGGTTTTGTTGTGCTTCTTCTGCCAGCCATGGGTGCTTACTCCCGACCCACTGCCCTCCTCCCTCTGGGCCAGCCACACACTTTACACTGGCTGCACCAATTAATCAAATAAGGCCTTGTGCTGCCCTTTTTATACTGCTATTTTTTTTTTACAAATTTTGCTCCTTGATAACTGGATTTGATAGTGTAATAATTAGGTACTTTACTGGTCTTGTTAGTAAGCCCCAACTAGGGTGGCGATTGTACCATGCTGTAATTAATTATTTGCACAAGCAACAGCACTTCAGTGCGTTATAGACACATGTCATTCTATCAACTCACAAGACATTCCCGATAATGCAGACTGAGCTGTTTTACATGACAGTAAACATCCTCCAGCCTGCAGCTGAAGGATGTTTAGATTTGAATGGATGTTTACATATTTGCATTGCAGTTATTCATTGGTGCTCCCTCATAAACTTTACTGTCCTTTCTTTATCAGGGTTAGTATTAACGCAACATTTCTTCTGTCTCAGCTTACTGAGCCCCAACCTGTTAATTATTTATTCATTAATTTTTTTATGATTTGAAGATCGTGGTTTCAGCACAACTATTTTAGCTGGCAGCTACCACAGATTTTTCAAATTGCCTTCAAGCAAAACAAGCTGTTTCCTATTAGTCTAAAATGAACAGATGCTGTAACTCTCACAAAACCTCAAAACAAGTTGAGTCAGGCGCCTCAAGCTTTAATTACACATGTTTTTTTTCCTGTTTGTGTTTCATGATTGTTTTACCAGACTTTGTACCTCAGCACAACTTGAGAAGCTTTCACTTTCTTTTTTATAACCTGGTCTGTTTCCAAAGAAAGGTTCACCTGATAAAAAAAAAGAACTCTAAAGAACTCATTTTAGTCTCTTGGAGAGGTACTGGCTTGTTTGTAACAATTTTCAAGAGAAAATTGATTATCTGTAAATAGAGACATTGCTCGGCTTTAAACAGATGCACAAATATTTGTTTATCCCACTTTGATTACAAATATTGGCTTGTTCACTGAAAAGGCCATATGATACAAAATTCACTGCATTTTAAAAGCTGTGACTCCTCAAACCTTGTGCCAACAATCAGCACCCATGAGCCACTCTGACCAGCTGACCAATACATTGGAAAAAAAACAAACAAAAACAAAAACAAATGGATATTCCCAAAGCAGCAAGACAAGAAGAAGGTAATAAATCAATTTCTCAGTTACTCCTGTAGATAATACAAGTTACAGGCATGCTGGTTGTCAAGTTGAGATGTGGGAGTCCAAGAACTGAGTGGGTGTGGTTTCGTGGATACAGTAATTTGTGCTGGAAGAGATACAGTGATTTGCGCAAGATATTGAACCCCACATCGCTCTGTGTCACCCCTAGTCTTGTTGTCTTATCAAGCCTTTAATAACCCACATCTGCATTATTTTAATCTCTATAAGGTACAAACAGAAAATACAAGAACCTGGTTGTCTTAAACCTAAAAAGATTGCAATCCAAACAACATCACTGCAAGTCACTGCATGAGACAGTCTTCTTCAAATCTGGCCTTAGTTCTGAGGAAGGTCACACTAATTCCTGACTTCTGCTCTGAAAATTGTGTGGTTTTATTCTCTGTACATATTATCTAGACGTCCACTTGTTTCTGTTTGTAACTTAATAAAGACTCAGTTAAAACTTTGATAACATAGATGTCTCAATAGCCACCATAGTACCTGAATAAAACCTCAACAGGTGCAAATGTAAGGTTTCTCACTTAGTGCATAAAATCAATCTATTTTTCCATTTGGTTGTTTAGTGCCTTACTTGAAAAAGATTTTCCTCTATAAAAATTCAAAGTTATCCAGTCAAAAGATTGGTATTATTGAATTTTTTTTTTTTTTAATTCCCATTTGTTCATATTACTTTGCTGAGAAGTTTCCAGTATTTCTTAAAAAGTATCGAACTACTTTTGGAATATTGTGTAGGATGTTGTATTGCTTCAAACATAGAAAATAAAGTATATGAATGTTATTCAAATAAAATTGATCTCAATTGCTCTTTTCAACATAACAGAGCAGTTTACTGGCATTAGGGCTGAACAAACCAATGTAGTTTGAGAACAAAAAGGAAATAAAGTCATCTTCAACAAGTACAAGTACATCTCCAGTTATGTTTTATTTTCATTGAGTTTATATAATGTAAATTAATTTCAGTCAGTTTTCTCAGAGAGCATCTTCAGTATCTACTTCATCATTATGTTGTGTTTCAGGGCAGTTATCACACTTTACTAAACTCTTCAGGAGATGCTTGAAACTGTTTTTTTTTTTTTTTTTTTTTAATTGTCTTCAATAAGGCTCACACCTCTGGACTTTGATTTATTGACATGTATATTGAGATTCTTTTTTCATGCTTTTAGTTCATTGTCAGTGGTAATGTTTCCAACCTTACCACTGACAATCAAGTTGGAGGCTATTCATATACATCATGCAGGTCTTACCAAAACAACAACAACAAAAAAAAGCTCCTTAAGTTAACATTTTCATTGAGGCTTAAAATGTTGTACTTTGGAGTGCTGCAAGGAGAACTGTCTCCATCTTGGTTGAGAGCTCTAAATACTTCAGGCCGCATCTGTAAATGTGGTCAGTCTGTGCAGAGGCGTGAATTGTGTGCTTGCTCTCACCCTGCAGAGTGACGGATGCCAAATTGGGGGGCTGGCGGCAGATGGTGTGGGGTGAGAGTTTAGACTCGGCTTTGACACATGGCAGGCGGTTGTGCTGGTGTGAAGTCACGTTGGGTGAGGGTGGAGTTCAGAGTTCTTCTCCATGGGACTTGGCAAAAGCATTGAGGAGGAGGAGATTTACATATGTGTTAGAATCACCAACTCAGCTTCAGACAGTGTTTTTCAAGCACCTTGGGGAAAGAATGCTAAATGCAACATTTTTTCCCTCCCTCTTAAAATAATACAGTCAGCAGAGAGTACTGTGTGCTTTTTATGTTGCATCTCTCCCTCTGGACTAAACTGTATGCCAGAAGTTTATATATAACGGGATGAATAACTAAGTTATCACTGACCAGCCCTACTTTGCATATGGCTGTGCTGGAAAAAACTGACTTTTTATGTTATTGCTGCAATAAAGTGAGATGATACTGCTGCTGGAGTTCATTAATGAAAATCCTAGCCCATAACTCTTTAAGAAATATGATTTATTTTAAACATACAGAAGCACATTGAAACAACTGTATTTTTACCAGTGCAATTAAGGACAAGATCCTTGCTCAAGGGCAGACATACAAGTGGCTTCTTGGATTCATCTTCCTGGTGTTAAATCACCAGGCTGTTGTCCCTGCAACCCACAGCTGATAAAACAGAAAAAAATGTATGAAGGGGGGAAAATCTTAAAGGGAAAGGGATTGGGCATCTTACTGGCAATGAGAGGACAAAGTCAAGAAGAGCTTGGAAAGAATAGTGAATTTAAAAACACAGTTTTTTTCTTTCTTTTTTTGTGAGTCCCCTGTTTTCCTCAAAAGGGACGTATGGAAAATTTGTGATCCCTCTCAAGCAGTTGATCAATCATGTTGTTTTGTATCAGAGGATTCATATTTTAAAAGGTGTCACAAAATAAGCCTTTTGAATATTGTAAAATTGCAAATATACATCAAATAAAATGTTTTAAAAAATGGGGATTCAAAGATGCTGGATGTGTGCTGGTGCAAGACTGTAAAAACAAATGTAACCAGAGGAGGGTGACAGAGACAACAAATGCAAAAGAAACACATTATGTGTAAAAGAGGGGGGAAACAAAAAAAGTCATGTTTTTATTGTACCAACAGGGGGGAGCAGAGGATTGCCTAACAAATAAGCTGCAAGGGTCCAGAGGCTTCACTCTAGAATAGTTTCAGTGGCTCCTCATTTTCAATTTGTGTCTCTAACTGTAAGATTGACCAGGATACCTTTTGAAAACCCCCAAGACTAGAATCCTTTGGCCTTTAAGTAGTATGATGATGTCTGGTAAAGTGGACATTGAACAATAATCCTTGGTCTTCTACACTTTTCAAGAAACACACTTTTCAAAGTGTGTGACTTTTCAAGGTCACACAGTAACGTTAGACAAATGCAAATCTAGTTATCAAAGCAATGACAGGTCAGAGCAACCATCCAAACTTTCAGTATACTAGAACATGATAGCTTTATTTTAGTTTTAATTTTTTAATGACCACTGCACATCTCTGACATCTAAATGTTTAAAGAAAATACAATAACTTATTGTTTATTTTTTCCGTGTTTGCTATTATTTTATTAACTGAATCCACTGCATAAACCTGCAAATGTGGAATATTTGCGAAAATTGTCCTTGAATTCTAATTCACAAAAATAAAAAAAATAAATAAGTAAAAAATAAAAAGAGTTTTTTTTTTTTTTTAAATGCAGCTCTTTTTACATTTTGGAAATCCCATTGAAGTCACATTTTTATTACATTAAATGAAATTTATATGCTGCCTCTTTTATTTAGAACATAATAGATGAATTTAAAAACAAGATGCTTGCAGCATAATGGTGTTTTCTGCATCTTCAGAGAGCAACAGGAAATGTATCTTAGTGAAGCAGAACTTAAACAATGTAAAAACTATTTTGTGGCAAAAATGGCTCAAATCACAATTATAATGAGTGGAAGTAGACATTATCCCAAAAGGGACATGTTAGCTGAGACTAGATAATCGTCTCTTTGCTCCAGCAATCATTCTTGTTTCAGGCCATGGGTTTTATAAAGTCTTTTTGTGATAAAGAAAAAATACCTTCTTCTGAGAACACAGTCAAACATTTACTAAACATCCATGAGCACAGTTTCAGAGTTTCAGCAAAGGACTTACTAGATGCATAGCATTGCTACATTAATGCATTCAGATTAAGCAAAGATGAAGAGATATTCTCTCCCTTCCTTTTAGTTGTAGGAAAAAATGGACATAATTTCCACTAGCTGTCTTTCTATTTGAGCATTTCAGCAAGTCAATTAAAGCTGTGTGGCACAAAAACAGTAATTTAATAACATTGGCAGCAAAATACTTCATGCATGTACAATTTTTTTTTTAACTTTGGAGTTAGCAAAGCTGCACAAATTATCTGCACATCTTAACTTACAAAATCTATCTGGGATTT
>JAOWBL010065656.1:0-21266 GCA_028564865.1 Zenarchopterus dispar
AAACCAGACGAAGTGAGAGACCAGAACAGTAGGAAGACCTGATTTTGACTTGTGATGATTAAAACACAGTAATTCACAACACTGTATTCACCATGCAACAAGAGCAAAATACAAAGAACTGCTGCTATTTAAGTTAATTATTATTTATTCAAGATTAATCTACAGAAAAACTGATTTAAAAATTAGCTTTGACAAATATTTTGTTTTGTTTACATTTTTCAATGATATATTCAAATATTCAAAATGATGTGTGTGTGTGGACTTTAGAGGCTAAGCATGTTGTTTTAAAAATCTTTTCCATTAATTGATTGATGAATGTAATTTTTTTTAATCTAAATGTTTACAAATATAATTTTACTCATTACTGTGAGTTGATGTATATTTTAATAGCTCCGGCTGGAAACATCGGTTTTCTTGCGCAAGATCGACTGAAATCAGTCCTGCAGTCGTCAACAAACATTCAAGCACAGTTTATGTGACTGTTTACAACCTGCCTCAGAAACGGCACACTACTGTGGACATATTAGGGAAAAAAAATGTAAAAACATCTAGAATTTATTAGTTTGTTGGCTGTAAAGCTCTTCTTCTGTCTTTACTATTGAACAAAGCCTTTTTGAATAGAGGTTATTGCGATGAATATCTAGGAGCACATTATCTTCACCTCTGAAAACAGAAAAAAGACCAAAATGGGGCTAAACTTCAAAGTATATATTTGAAGAAAACATGAAAATATCAAATCTATGAAATAACTATAATACATCAAACTGCTCTGCAATCAGTACTGTCATGAAAGTTGGGATTCAGAGTGTATCCACCAGTCTGTGAATAATCAATAACAGCATATTTATCAAAACTGGCAGTCAACTGTAATAATATTGGTTTTCACACAAACTGAAAAAAATGCTTAAACAAAGAATGAAACTGCTTATATATTAAAATCTTATATAGAAAACAAATAGTGATTCAGTTTGGTGAGGATTTGAATTTTCACCCTCCAACAAACTTGAAGCTACAGCTCTTGTAGTTTAGATATATTCAAACAAATCTGCAGTGCACCTGTTTCAATACCCATGTAAAACAGAACTCCAATATGATCAGGGTGATTTTTTAATTTTTATTTATTTATTTTTTTCTTGACTGGTTTGAGTCTTATCTTACGTTTGAGGGCCCCTGAATAGTTTAGGACCAAAATACATCAGAGACTTGTTGGCATGCCAACCATCCAGACCATGTAATTATAAATCAGTACAATTACATGTGAACTGAATTGTGAAATTGAATGTTGCAATACTGAATTTACAGTATTACAGTCAATTAAAGGGAACATAATAAATAAAAATACCTTTGAAATCTTTTCAAATATGATGTTTTGGGTGGAATTTTATTTACCTTTGTCTTTAAACTATAACAATATACTTTGTTTTATATAAGTATGAAATATAGTTATATATAATTGTTATATATAATTATAAATTATATATATATATATATAATTATAAAGTGTTATATATATAATAAGATGTGCTCCAGACATTGCTCGGATCTTCAGTGAATCTTGGCCGCAGTTGCGCACTTTGGCCACTAGATGTCCCTGTTGCTTTTCCTTCCCTGCCGTCAGAGTAATTGAGGGTGTTTGAAGTTAGCAAGAGCGGTACGAGGCAGTTTAAAGTTTGGACCGGGATCATGCGGATTCATTTCGACTTCACCTGAAGCACAGAAACCATCCGAGTCTGGGACTTTGAGGACCGTCATCTGACAGCAGGTAAAACTCACATCTGTAGTATTCAGAAGTAGAGGCTCGGTCAAGACTGGTTCATCTGAGAATCTGCAGCATTTAAAGTGTTTGACTCAGTATTAAACTTTTTTAAGCATATTAAAACATTTTAAACTGAGTTACACTTTATAGTTTTTCACATTTTGCTGTTTTGTTCCTTCTAATGATTTATTTTCTTCCTCATATCCCTCACACTGACTTTAAGTTATTGATGCCATAAAAACGTTTTTATAGTGCATGTTTACTTCACCGTAAACCTTTAAAAGCTGAAAACAAATCTCATTAATCTCATGTAAACTCCAGCTGCTGAACCAGCTGTGCTGATTGTGTTGAGGACACATCTGGATGTAAAGCAGTGTAAGGACATCTGGAGGATGTTAAATCCCTGTATTACTTTGAAAGAATCTGGAAAAGACTTTAAATGTTTGAATGAACGCTTTTTGAAGGTCATCCAAGCTGCACAATCTTTTGCTGGAGTTTGATATTAGAAGCCCAGAGCTGACTGAGTCCGATTGACCCGTCAGAACTGTCTACAGGAGAGGTTTTGTTGTGGAAAAGTGATTAAACTGTTGCCCAACAGGAGCAGCCTGAATGTTTGAAGCCATCTGGTTGGCACTATAAAAGAGCAAATACTGCCTATAAATCTGAGCGGTCTGGACCCGGTGTGTCTCATGTGGGTTAAGTGGGTTCTTCTTTCTTCCCACTCAAGTCCCACTAAGCCGGATCAAAGCTGCTACCGGGGGGTTTAAACCTGAACGGAACTCAGGTTTGAGGCTGGTTTTAAACCGGCTTCATTTTTTTTCTTATTCTTGTCTTCTTTAAACATTGAGTCATGAGTTTTACCACTAGGTGGTATTTACCACCCACCAGCCTCTGGGTTGAACAGCTATTTGCTTTCTGATTATGTACACAGTACAGGCTACTCATGTGTTGCCTCATTACCTGTAATTTCCTTGAGGTATCGATTTTGAAATCCAGGCTTGAATGCTGTCTAGACACTTCGGTGGCTGCCTGTTTTCCTACTAGATAATTATGGCCCTACTGAGGAAGAGCTCAAGCTGTGGACTCGCATGTAAAGCCTTCATTAGACCTCAGCTGATACTGTTGATGCTTACACATTGCCATGGCGATGACAAACATCACATGTGTAAAATTCGCCCCCGTGAAGTGTTGCTATCTCAGTATTTTTCTCTGATAAAGAGAGAGTCGTCTGTCATGGCGCTGAAGTGATGCTGTCACAGTTCATGTCATCCTTTGGCTTCCAGTTACAGCAGAGAGAGTGCCAGGAGGATGCAGCTACAACGGTGCTGACCAGCAGCAGCTCAGCGAGTCGAAACACTGGACGCTTGATGGGGGTATGTCTGCACCACAGCTGCTCCTTTTAGTCTTTGCCAATTCAACAACTTTTATTTTAAGTTTCTGTGGCCACAAGCTGTCAAAAGTTCTTAATGTGGAGGTCTGCCAGTGATATTCAGGCTGTGGTTGAAACTCTCTGATTTGTGTTTTCAGCTGCGGGCTGGATGTAGGACTGGGTCGGCGTGCGGGCTGCTGACTCTGGTCCGATGCGCAATGTCTGGACTCGACCTCCCTCTGTGTCTGCTGGTCTGGATTTTAGGAGCAACGGTCCTCACGACGCAGTGTATGTTTGGCAGTAGCTCCTGACTTAAAGATTTGACAAGTTTCAAAGTGACATATAGAGATGTCCACGAGTTTACGGTTCTGTGCAGAAGGATGTCAGATGATCGGTTCATAATAGTTCTGCCTGTAAAGCTGTCCAGCTGCTATAAATACAGAAGCTATTAGTTAATTAGTAGTTCCCATATTCATTGATTGAAGAAGATTTAGATGAAAATATGCTTGAAATGCATATTCTCTACTCCAAGAAGTTCCTCCATACTGAGAGGAGCAAGTTGAGCTGAATCAAACATCTGGTTAGGACACCTCCCTGGGGAAGTATTGTAGGCATGTCCAGTCAGGAGGAGGTAGCAGGACACCCTGGAGGGCTCGTATCTCTTGTTCATTATTCTCTAAGAGGTGGTCAGGAAGAGAGAAAGTAGTTCATGGATGGATGGATGGATTTATCCTCAGATTCTTCACCACCTGTCTCCAGCTGACTGACGGTTCATGTCTGTCTCCAGGTCAGGTCATAGTCATCGGTCCTGCGAGTGTGACCACTGAGGCAGGCACCCCCCTCTTGCTGGGCTGCAACATCACCACAGAAGCGGGGGACACCGTCCGCCAGGTACGCTGGGTCAACAAACAAGGGAAGCTGCTCCTGGCGTACGAGCAGGGCGCCAAGCTGCACGTCAGCCACATCGAGCCCAACGTGCAGCTCACCGTCTCCCACACCAACGCCAGCTACATCACCATCAAGAGGCTGCGGCCGGATGACAGCGGCTGCTACCGCTGCATTTTTGACGTGTACCCCAAGGGCCAGCAGCAAGGCTCCACGTGCATCACGGTCACTGGTGGGTTTGTAAGCGTGGGATGAAACGGATTCGTTTATTAGCGTCTGCTTTCTGAAACGAGTCGTTTTTCTGTGCTGCGGCTCTGTCTGTTTCTGTTTCTCCATAAATACAAAGCTTTTGTTCAATTTACGTGCTGGATTCACGTGGTCTCAGCACTTTGGACGGGATATTTGTTTGTGCTTCATCTCGAGGTAGGAAGTAGCAGACTTGAACTCCCAGATCAGCAGAAAAGAGAGCCCACCCAACCAGCTATGCTTCTCACTTCCTGTTGTAACTTTTTAAATGTGCACACACACACGTTTATTACCACCAGACATGCTTTCATTAGCTCTGAATTTGTTCAGTCAGTCCTTGAGGAGAATATTTTAACTTTTTTTTTTTTTTTGTTTTGTTTTTCCAGGGAAAGTGCACCTGGAGGGCAACAGGACGGCCATCAGCGGGAAGCCCGTCACGCTGTCCTGCTGGTACAGCCTTCCTCAGAGGGTTCGCCAGGTGCTGTGGAGGAAGACGGCGGAGCAGGGCGACACCACCACCGTGGCCTCCTACGCCACAAACAGACCCCACACGGAGGAGCAGTTCAGGGGCCGAGTCGGCCTCAGCCAGACGCTCGGAGACACCCAGCTCACCATCCGGCAGGTCCAAACGGAGGACGAGGCCTGCTACACCTGTGAGTTTCACACCTACCCGGACGGCACCAGGAGCGCCGCCGCCTGCCTCTCTGTTTATGGTGAGACCTTCTTTAAGCTTGTAAATTATCCACAATTGTGGAAATTCAGTCGCTAGTTTGAGCTTTTTAGCTAAATGACCCACTCTGCACACAGTTGTTCCACTTTTCTCCAGTGATTGTGTACTGGGAGGCGAGAGGAAATGTGTCGTGTGTGAGTGGGCATGCCTCATACAGGCCAGGAAAAGGAAGCTGCGGGTATAAATAAACTCAGGCAAGTCCCAAGTGTCAGGTACTGGACCGGGTCATTAAGCTTCTGTTGTGAGGTGGTGTTTTCTGTCCCCGGCCAACTCTTCACCCCAGCCTCTCTTTCTTCTCCAAGTACGATGTGAAAGTGAGGGTTTGGACTTGTAGAAGTTATAAACAAACATTCCAGGAGAGTGAAGGGCTCTGGGTCTTCCTCTTCTTGTGTTTTCATAGTGATGTTAAAGGAGGGGGAGGAGGGGTGGGTGGGGGGTGTCACTGAGGGGAAAGTGGTGATTAATCTGGGACGAAGCCCGGGGGGATGAGTGGCTCACTGTTCCTCTGAACACAAGGCCCCAGTGTGTGTGTGTCTGTGATTGTGTAGGTGTGTGTGTGTGCTTGTCTGTCCTGCTCTGCTAAACAGGCTTTGCTTTTGTCTGAATTGACAGAACCGAAGGTCCAGACACACACATGAACACACACGCAGTCAGTAAAAGCTGCTCTGCCTATGCCTCTGTCTGGTTCTCGTTTCCAGGCCGGCCCGGCGGAGGACGACGTGTGTCTCTGTCGTCAGCGCAGAGGGATCGACAGGCGACGCGTGTCTGTCTGTCTGAGTGGAAAAAGTAAAAGTCTTTTATCTCTGACCTCCCAGTTTTACCCACACCGGAGGTGAGCCACATCACGTCGTCCTCAGGAGTGACCGAGGCCAACTGCACCGCCCAGTCCCGCCCCGCGGCAGAGATCACCTGGGACCTCGGCGGTGATAACCGAACCCTGGGACCGCCCGTTTCCTCGGTGTACGACCAGGGCGACGGCACGACAGTCGTGACGAGCACGCTGCTCTTCCAGTCGGCGCTGCTCAGTGACCTGTCAGTCAAGTGTGTCGTGCACCATCAGGGTTTGGAGAAACCCGTGACACTGCCCCTCAACCCAAACGGTGAGACGTTGTGTTGAGGGAAACCTTGAAAACCTCTTCTTCAAACACAGAATAATGATGGGGTTTGAACCATGTTATGTTGTAGTACTCAGGAAAGATACAACTTCACTCGCACCACATTGTTTCACATGTTTCATCCAGATGTCATGAAGGAAACACATGTTTGTTTATATATATATATATATGTATAATATATAATGAACAGTAAATGTGTGTGTTTTTCAGTGCGTCCGGCTGTGATCATCCTCCTCTCGGTCTGCGGTGTGGCGGCTGTCCTCCTCCTCTGTCTGTGTGTCTGTCTCTGCAAGTGTTTCATCTGCACTGAAGGTGAGTCTGAGTGGGTTTTTTATTTTTTTTCCTGGAATCCAAACCTGCAAATTTGTCCACATTCGTAACATCCACTAATACATCATTTTTAATAACTTCCCCAAAACTATTTTAGGCTGTGTACAAATGCATTAATTATAACCTGTCATTCAATAAGCTCTCCTAACTCTTATGACGGTGCTTACGGGCAGATTTAACTTCCATGGGAACTGTTTTACTGTTATTTCTGTCATGAAGTCCCTTTTATGGCAGGGAAAACATTCAGCTGATATGCAGGGCTGTGTTTCTTTTGTGGCCCGCTGCGCTGGCCAAGATTTGAGTGCCCGTCATTGTGACTGTGATGAAATGCTCTCATTTCTGCTGGTTACATAAACCAGAGGCATTCTGGGATTTTATGGCCTTGACAGAACAAGCCAAAACCTCCAGTAGCACAGCCAGCGTTTGTCTGTTTCGACTTGTTTCCGTGTGAAACAACTCTCTTAAAGCTGTCATTTTACTCCTATTTCATTCATTTGGAAAATGAACAAGTTTGCTTGTAAAAACCAGAAGAGGCTGGTTGATAAGAATCCACATCAAAGGTTTTTAAATACTTTAGCATATAAAATGACACATTTTCCTGACAAGTGGGTGAAAACCAAAAATAGACTTAAACTGGCTTCAGTCCTCTTTATAAATCACTTTAAATAAATGATGTTGCAAAGCCTTAAGAAAGTGAAGCATCTTGAAGATCCAAGTTTATTTCTACAGCACATTTAATTCAGCCTTAGTTGATTAAAGTGCTGCCATGCTTACGAGAAAAGGATCCCAAACGGAGCATGTAGAAAGCCAAAAGAATCGGGCCCAGAATGGAGCCTTGTGGTACCCCATGGTTCAGAGGGGGGTACAGCTGAGGAAAGTTGGCCCAGATAAATGGAGAAACTACTGTCTGCCCAACATGACCAGAACCAGTTCGGGCCCGTACCTTTTGATGCCCACATGTTCGTCGAGTCGTGACGGCGACTGTGTCAAACGCAGCCGTTGGATCCAAGAGGCCCAGAGAAGAGAGAACCTCTGGATCAAAGCAAAAGACAACAACGTGGCTTCTTCCAGGTTACGTCTGGAGCTTCATCCTTAACAGCACTCAACGGTTCTGTAGATGATCTTCTGAAGAAGACGACTAGCTGAATTTTCTGAGGTCAAAAATCTCAAGTTTGCGTCTAGTGCAGCTTTATTCAGGATAGAAAGAACCAAAGATCTTTGGGTAACCATGACAACCGAGGTGGCTTTTTCACTATTGATACCTTCAGATTTACAAGCCAAATAACTCTGCAATCCTGATTTTAGTTGATTTGACGCTTCACGTGCACCTTTTCAGCCTGACTGGCGTCTCTGAAACATGTGCGCTAGATACCATCTGGCTTGTGTCGGTAACAGGAAATGTCAGGAATATTTGTGAGACCATTTATATCCACCGGCCACTGGTGAGTGTGGAAACGGGAGATCAGACTCAGGCCTCCAACTACCGCCACTTCAGCAGCTGCCGTTGTCGCTGTGGTTCTGCATTCCTGCTGAGATCCAGTCAGTGTCTCGTGACCTTCACTTCAGTGGGATCTGATGACCGCCGTGACGTGACACTATCCCAGTGTGGAAATCAGAATCCACAATCAGATGAATTGGGTTTCCATAAACGTGGGTAACGGGCCCAAACTAGTCTTTTAAGCTGTTCAGAATCAGATGAATAAAAGCAGATTTGGGCCCACTAGTGTCCACTCCTGCCCAAACATGCAGAAGGTGTTGAGAATGGTGAATCTTTAGTCGTGACGGTTTTCAGACTACTTCTGATATCACGTCAGGGTGGTTTTTACCTGTGTGGGTGACCAGCGTGTCATCCAACCGTGAAATATCTCACTTATGCCAGGAAACGGTTTAAAAATAAAAAACATCCACTTGCAGCTGGCAGGGTAGGTGTTTACACATGTCATTAACACTTCTTTGGTTCCCGGTAACACCTTTCCTGTGTGGGTGTGGGTAGAGACACCGTGGTGCCAGTGCAGCGTGGCATGTGCACCGCTGCCCGTTTCGTCTTGATTATATATCTTTTTCCACTTGAGCAAGAGAGGCGAGGAAAACAAAGGCTGCTGGAGTGATGGAAGTGTAATCTGAAAAGGATTTTTGTTTTTTGTTTTTTTAAATTTCCTTTTCCATTTGGCTCTTCCAACCACGGATTTCCACCTCACCGCGTCGCGCTCCAAAACCAACATTGACCCACATTTGTCAAACAAGACGAAGGCCCGTGTCATGCCGCTGATTTGAGAGGTTTTTTTATTTGTTTGTTTTTGTTTGTGTTAAAATCTAGACGCTCCAAGTCGACATGTTTCCATGTGATTGACTGCACCACGTTTGCCCAGAAATGTCATCTTGAATGGATCTGAGCGACTAAAATAGATTTTATTTTGTTGAGAAATAAAACTCCTGCTTGGTTTAAACTTCCCAGACGGGTGGAAGTTTCCTCAGTTTCCACGTCTGAGGAACATGAGCAGAATAACAAGTGGTTGAGTTGATTGTCTGGAGTTAACAGCCAGAAGAAAAGACTTTTTTTTTTTTTTAAGTTCCCGGTCTAATCCCTTGGACTGAGGAAGACAACAGGCAGAGAGACATTAGGAGGCCTGGGTGAGGGACGAGCAGCAGCGAGCATGGACTTGAAATCCTGCCCACTTGATAACAACGTCCCTTTTACACTCGACTGTACACACACACACACACACACACACACACTGTATTTTCCAGTCTTGGCTCGGCTGGGATGTGCCGGGAACACAGCCGTTTACTGTGATGTGGTTCTGATTTAAGGGGAATGAATAATGTGACATTCATGTCCTTATTTGGAGCTGGTTTGATCACACTCTTTACAGCATTTCTAATGACATCATTTTCGTAATAAAAAGAAAACACCTGACCTCATTACCTTAACCCCTTGATGCCTGGTGTCACACATTTGATACAAACCCATCTGAGACCTCTGCAGCACCCCAGAGTCAAAATAATAATAACAAAAAAGATTTGTGCGATACACTACATAGAAATATAAAAGAAATTACCTAATCTATTCATAGAGGTACAAAAAATAAATTAGATATCTTTTAGAAACAGGATTGGGACTGTTTTATTGCAATATATTTTAAACACTTTAAGTGTACAAAATTATAATTTTCTGTGTATTATTTCATATATCAGGTATCAAGGGGTTAAACATGACCAACATACATCCATGTTTAGCCCTTCTCAGCTCTTGTAACTCGGAGTTTATGCGTCTAGTGCTCCGTTTCCTCTCTCATCTTCAAGGGTCAGTGGACAGGCTCGGGAAGACGCTGCCGAACTTTTATCGTCACATTCTTGGATCAGCAGAAGAAAACTTGGAACAAACTTTGGGCCATTATTCTGAGCTCTTACAGGAATCGGTTGATCATAGTAAAAAGGTGGATCTGAAACCGTTTTCAGGGTCTTTAAAGTTGACTTCCTGTCTAAACAGCAGTGTCTGCAAGACTAGAAGGGGGTAGGTCTGTGGGTTTAGAGTTTACCTCCAAATCAAGAGAGAGATCTCCACTTCCTCTGTGAATTAGTAGGAAGATAAAAATCCTCAAGCGCGTAGCGAGAGTCTGAAAGTAAAACTCTTTGTTGGCGAAAGCCACCGTGGGCCCTTTATAGACTTGTGATGTCTGTGGCTTGAGGTCGAGCCACTAAACAGCGCCCACTGATTCAAAGTGGGGGCTCTTGGGCCTCCGCCTGCTTCAGCTGTAAATGGCCCGGACGGCGAAGGCCCGAGGTTCTTCCAGTAAAACCCTCCTGCTCTGCTTGTGGGTGTGTTTCCATGAGCTTCGGCTGGGTGGAGGTGCGCGGGCTGCAAGGTGGCGAGGGGCGAACGGGAAGCTGAGCTCAGATAAGAGATGTGAGTTTTGAACTGAAGCAAAAGTTTTCAGTGGGGGCTTTGAGTCTGCAGGAAGGAGGGAGTTGGCACCACATCCACTTCATCTCGCCGACGGTGCAAAAAAGACAGTCAACAGCTCATTTTGAGATTAAAGAGTAAAAAAATAAAACATGAATTTTCTGATGAGGCAACATCTGCTGGAAGGAAAAATCTTTTCCACTTGTGTGGATTCACCGATAATTCACAGCAAAGTGCGCTGCTGGCCGCTGCTGTGCTGATTCGGCCTCAGGGCTTCAATGAGCCGCATCACTCGCGCTGCCGCCACACGCACAGCGAGGCGTGGACGTGGAATTCCTGAGATGTTTCTCTACTTGATGCTTGTGGTCTGTCTTGATGTGAGTGGGTGTTTTGTGCTCGTCATGTTTATTTACGCACATTTCTGTGGAATTAATAAAACTGAATGAAGTTATGACTTTTTTTTTAAAAATTTCCAGAAACTGCCCTTCGCTGAATTCCCTCGTAAAGACTTATCAGCCAAATCAAAAACTATCACAGCACCTCAGAACTTCTCCTTTTTTTTCCCTCCTGATTTAACAGGACAAAGAAATGAGCAAGCGACCAACGCCCACGAGCACAGAAACCCTCCAGTCAGTCGCATTTTTGCCACCTACCTGGCAATTTTGTGGGTCAGCTTGAGCAACCGTGTGGTTCCGAGTCAAATACTCAAACAATGATTTGATAGTCTGCCATGAAGGTTTCCCACATGATGAAGAGGTGACTCTTCCTCTAGCTCATATTCCACCCAAACCCACTGTGCCATGTGGTTACTGTGGACTATAGCAACTCTGTTTATGACATGACAGCAATGTGTAAAAATATTTATATTTTGTAAAAGTGTTTCTGTTTATGCCCTGTGATATTTCAGACATAAGTATAGCACCTTTTACTTCATTACATTGAAAACTTGAACTAGGAGCTAAATGTTTAGAAACTAATATTAGTCTTTTCATAGCTTTTATTTTTGTATTCAAATTCCAAAACTGTGAACCTGTGCTTTAAATACAGCTCTCATATCTTTGATTTACAGTCAGTCAGCATTTTTTAAAACTATTTGAAATATATTTTCCAACTTAGGCAACAGACTTTGACTTAAAAGCCACTTTCAGGGCACGACTTTACCATTTTTTACAATTTTCTGTTTGTATTTTAGTTTTACCCTCCTGTTGTCCTCGGGTCAATTTGACCTGCTTTCAAAAGTTAATATGTCATAACTTTTTGGGGTTTTTTTCTTCATATAATTGCCTGGAAATTACATGGATGTTTCCAAACTATGCTCTTTGCAGGTAAAATTGACTATTTTTGTAAAATTATGTGTGTTCTAGTAATAATATTACACTTTCTAGCACAATAAACACACACACTGTTTTTCTGGTGATTGTATTTTTCTAAAGAAGCTCAATAGTTTTAGGGAAGTTTTGAAACAAATGCTTTAAAAATCATATATATATATGTATGTATGTGTGTATATATATATATATATATATATATATATATATATATATATATATATATATATATATATATATACACACATACATACATACATATAATGTGTGTATGAAATGTTAGCATTATCCTGAAAAGGGAAAAAAATCCTCCAAGTGTCCCCTAAAAGATGTTGGTCACCATATTTTAACCGAAAAGCTTTCATGCACACTGGCTTTAATTTTAAAGTCTCAGAAACACTAAGGGGTGGATAAAATGCTTTACTTTATGAAGATTTATACCCATGTTTTGATGATGGTGTGGACCATCTTGTACAGCGGTCCAAACGTCCCAAAGGGTTGGACTAAGTACAGCTGTGGTGTCTGAAGCCCACACCATGTGGGTTAGTTGGTTTTCAAAACTCACCAGGCCTTCAGCGCCCCCTGGTGGTCACCCACTGGTGATGCAGGTATTGTTGTAGCTGAGACCACTCCCAAAATGATTCCTAACTGAAATCTTACTGTGGTTCCCAGAACCCTCAGTGCAGAGGTCAGGGGTTCTGTTTTTATTTGACTTCACGGTCTGTTTGATGAAGTATAGATGCATTCAACTCTTCCATGTTTAGTTTGTGCAGGTACAAGTGGAAGAACTGTGTCATTTAATGACTAAAATCAGACCAACTGAGCAGCTCCATGGAGCAACATTTACTGCTCAGGAAAAGGGTGTCACGGGCTGACGGGACACGGACCACCAAGCCAGAACCGCATGATTAACAAAACCTTGTGGAAAGTAGGCCGAACAACTAACTGGGTGTCGCTCTCTGTTTCTGTCCAGACTGATTTGGACTCCGGCTTCTCCGCTCCTTTGATGGCGGGCCAGCGAAGCCCTGACCCCGACCTCGCTACCCGTTTCCTCCAGCTCCAGCCTGCAGAGGAAAGGGACCAGAGCTGCTGGTTCTGCTCCGCTGAGCTGGAGAGACACTGGTGAGGACACAGACTTCCTGAAGGAAATAAAACCACATTATTTAATACTAGGAATCCCACTTTCTGTAGGAAAATTGCTTTCTTTGTTGATGAAATCCTTCTGATAAGATGAGAGGATTAAATTTATATGTTGCTGGGTTTGGGTGGACTGTTAGGAGGAGGTAAAACGATGTTTTCAGTACTTTTTTTTTTTTTTTTTTTTTTTTTTGTTGGTGAGATTGGATCATTTGTCATTTGATAAAAGTTCTGACCTCTTCTATCGTCCAAAACGTAGTTTTCAATATTTTAGCTTTCATATAAAATAAACCTTTCATTCGTACCTACCAATAATCTCAATTTAAGTATATTTGATGTTCATACGTGTAGTTTTTCATGGTTTAATGCTAAAAGGAACTCAGGTCACTAATCAGCTGTAACTGATGGGAGCTGTGGAAGCTGGGCCTGGAGACTCAGAACCATTTACTCTGTGAAATAAGTCTAAACGGCGTGAGCGTCACGTGCTTTGTTTCTCTGATTGATTGGACCCAGTGCCGTCCGGTCAGATGCAGATTCTTCTGCACGAGAAATCAAAGTTGAATCCAGAGGAATAATTAGATAAACAGAAGTGAATCACCTCACAGATCACATCTGATTGGATTTTTATTTATTTATTTTTTTCTTTTCATTTCTGATCGGGGTATTCCCAGCCAGCACGTCCATGTGGACCCCATCTGGGTTAAAAGTGGGCTTTTGGTTTTACTTTATAAGCCTCAGATGTGATGACTACATGTGAATTAAATGGGCATAAAGAAATGTTCAGTGTTTTGGTCCCGTGTAGTAGATCCCACTCGGATTTACTACTGGCCCACACAGACGGGGACACCGTGGATTTTGTGGACAAACACACATTTTGCAGCCCTGTTTTTGCTCATATGGGGTTAACCTGTAAATGCTGGCTGGGTTGTCGCCTGTGATGTCATCCTGCTCCATCTGAAGGCCAAACATTAAAAGCTGGGAACAAAAAGTCATCCGAAATAATTAAAAACAAAAAGCAGTTCCAGTTGAGGCCGAGAGTTTCCTCCTCTGAAACCAAAACGCTGTCCCTCCGCCTGAAATCCCTCCACCTGCGTTTGTTGGACGGAGAAGGATGATTAAAACGGAGTCCAATTTTAAACCTGCGAGTAACGGGAAAGCCAGAAGAAGCTGTGAGAGCGAGGTCTAAACCCGACCTCTGATGTCGTGAAGCGGGCCTGTGTGAGTCACCGTGGGAGGGAAGACGGGCCGCTTCGTTATTTTTAGCTGCCGTGTGGGACGGAGGACGGAGGAGGGAGGTGGACCTGTAACCTCCGTGTGGTCGACGCCGCCCTGAGCAGATGAACCCTGCTGGGAATCGCTCTGCGTACCCGTGTGAAACGCGCAGAAAGTGCACATGCTTGGAAGGATGTTTGAAGTGTGTCGGTAAAAGTTTGGGCGCGTTTTTGAACAATTTCCTGACTGATGAAGACGTAAACTGTTCACTTTTTTATTTGGGAAAATAGTCACAATGTACAGTATTATTTAACTTAACGGTTGTGAAAAATATGTCCAACAAACGTGCACTAACAATTATCAAACTAAATATTCATTTTACAGTAGTGTCTGTTATATGTATATAGACAGCTATAAAGTTTAAATATTAATGTGATCATTTCACTCTAACTGTGACATTTGTTGTATTTGTGCTGGTGAGTTTTTTTTTCTTAAATAAAACTTTGAACTACGTGTTTTATGGTGGTGTCAGGAATCTGATGTTTAATTATTAAATGTTCAAGTGGGCCAACTTTTATTGAGAACCAAAACAACATTCAGTTAAAGGAGTTGAGTTGGAATAAAACAGCAAAAAAGTAATTAATGATAACACTCGGCCTCATAAATGTGGTTATACTTTAATGATAATGTGGATAAGGGCCCTACAGACAAACTGAAGTGACTTTAAGCTGTTTTTTGTTTGTTTGTTTGTGTTTTGTGCTGATAATGGCTTTAAACTCTCAAATATATGCTCCAGATGTTTGTTTTTTTTTTCACAATAAAGTTCCAAAACTTGTACAAAGTTAAAAAGTCAAAATTATGTTTTGGTTTTTTGTTTTAATGATTTGGGGCACGTAAACATTTATTGTATCAAATAAAGAAGAAAATTGTCACTTATGTCATGCTAAATATTAGATTTGAGCTGCTCAAAAGCTTAATTTTAGCCTTTCCACAAAACCATGGTGGTGTTGTCGTTGCTAAATGTGGTTTGATGTTATCTTGCTGGGAAGGAAATCGTCTCGATGGCGGCATGTCATGACTAATCAAAATGTCAGTTTTTGATTCACCAGACCACAATATGGTTTTCCACTTCAGGCCAACAGATGATATTACAAATTGATTATAGATTTGATCTTTTATCTGAAGTTGACGATTATTTTTAGAAAAGCTCCTGAACAATGGTTTTAGTCCTCTTGTTTCTTTTTTTTTATGTTTTGCCCTAAAAATGTCCTAAACACCATTCTTTTTTCACAAAGCTTCACAAAAACCGGAAAGGGGAGATTAAATATTTCCCAGACATACTTTGATTATTAGTGTAATTTAGGCAAATAATGACCTTTACTAAAAAACGTCAGCTTATCTGGAGGAAACTGATTTTCCTTCTACAGTTAAAGCATTATTAATATTCATGTAGGGGAAAGGTTTACCTTTTAGTCACTTTTCTTTTTAAACTCATCTCGGGTTTCACTTGTGGCTTGACAACCTTCCTGCTTACATAAAGTCAAGAAAAATAGATTTTATAACTTCCTGCAGTTCCGGACTTCCACCACCAGATGGCAGCCGCATTTAACTGCTCTCTGCTTTTTTCCCACGTCCACCCACTTAAAATGTTCACATAAAAAAAAAAAAGATAGTATACATGTCTTAACTGTAAAACAGAATTCTGATAAACAGTTAAAGTGATTGAAAGTGATAGTGGATAGTCAGTCTGTGGGGGGGTGCTTTAGAAAGTGAGTGTGGGCACATGTCTCATTGAAGATGTTGTGTGTGTAACAGCAGAGCAGCTTTTTACGTCAGGTTTTGACACTTTGAAAACCGCAAAGATTAAACATCCCACAGGCCACGCTGCTCACTTGTAAGGCATGAAGCCCTGCTCTTCGCGACCCCATTTCTGCTCCCACTCTGTCTTAAATCAGATTTTATTACTCCTTTTGGACGTTTGTCCACCGATCTGTTGAGTTTTGTGTTTCATTTGCAGATTTCTTTTGAAAACTTTTGATGCTGCTGAATGAACAGGATGAAAAATGAATATACATCATTTTACATATGTCTTAAATGTTTTATTTATGAACCAAAATGTTGTGTTAAAACCATGTGGCAGGAGGTTTTCTACATTTCTTTCCCACTGTTGTGGATTCTGTGGGTTATAAAACGTCTGTTGTACCAGTCGTTATCCGTTAACACTCAAACTCAGTGGTATCCTTTTTCCATTTAGCTTTTTTTTTTTTCCCTTTCAGATTCACTACGTCTTCTGTGACCTTTACAGTTTAACAGTTAGGGGTTGTGGAGCATGGTTCAGTTTATATTTATATGATAGTCGAGAGGGTTGCAGTCGAAACCGAGAGGTGTCACTTCCTGGATTCAAGGTGGAAGATAGCCAATCATCCAATGAAGCTTCAAGACAAAAGTTCCACTCATATCCTTAAAATGTGCTTCAACAATCATCCCTCATATTTGTTTTGTTTTTAACCCCAAACCTGCTGAACGTGCTGCTTGTAGCTTGTTTATGATTTTTGTGGTTGTCACTTCCACGTCCAGGTCGAGAACATCACTTCTTCACCTGAAGCTCTTCTTGTTTGATTCACTAGTGGGAGTCCAAAGTAAAGTAAAGGCATGCAGCAAAGCTGTAAAATTACCTTCAGGCTTGGGAATCGAATGCAGCAATTAAAGGTTAATAAATAAGTCGGGGAAAGGGAAGAACCGTATAAAGGAAAGGCCTGGGTTAAAAGTCGTCCCTTAGAAAATAAACATCCCTCTGACTTTGTTTTATATCGAGTGGTGAGGATGTCTCCTGGAGACCTGTCTGGTCAGGTCTTCCGGGCATGTCCCACTAGGAGGAGACCCCGGGGGAGATCCAGGACACGCAGGAGGGACTATCTTTCTTGGTTCGTCTGGGAACGCCTTGGGATCCTCACAGATGAGCTGCATGAGGTTGCCATGGTGAGGAAAGTGTGGGCTACTGCCGATGTGACCTCAGATAATTCAAAATTCACATCAGAAATACTTTACTGCGACAACTTTACATGATTTAAGTTCCTTCACAGATTAATCTAAGAGGTTTATAGCTGCGTGTAGGAAGGATCTTCTCTCAGGGGATCTGAAGAAACCTCGAAATGAAAATACTCTGTTCCTGAATCACAATGTTGTTAAGAGGATTCTCAGGGTTCTCCATGATCATCTTCATCTTATGAAGTATCCTCCTTTGTATTCCTTTGTACAGAACCAACCTTCTTTATCAGTCCAGTTTCTTTAAGTCACTGGTTCTGGTGCTGCTCCCAAACAGGTGACTGCAGATGGGATTGAACTCTCCACAACAGACTTAAACAGGATACACAACATCTTCCTGCAAATGCTGAAGGACCTAAGCTTCCTAAAGAAGTAAAGTCTCCTCGGACCTCTCATAAATGATACCAGCGTTTCATCTCTGGTCCAGTCCGCTGTCCAGGTGAACACGAGGTATTTATATTCCTCCACTGGACGCAAGGCAAGCAGCTTTATTTTTGTTTAAGCTTTATTTCATCTGTAGGTTCAAGGCCAAGAGTCACACCGGTTCAGTCTGGAGTTGAGTTAGGAGCTAGGAGATGAATGAATGAAGCTTTTTTTTTTTTTTTTTTTAAATCAGTCATGCCAGTTAAAGACCAGGTGACAGTGAAGTACACTGTGTACTTTTTTACACTCAGTAACACAATGTCAAGTGTTTCTGTTTCACATCAGCGACGTTCACACATGCTCCGTTTATATTTAATTTGTGGCCACAAATGTGTGATTTCTGTGTTTGAGGACGTTGACGAGACCTCTGAGGTTTTCAGGATATAAGAAATGTACCGAGGACACGTTTATTGTAAATGTGCCATCCACTGTCATTGACCATGGATTTAGTCCGCTTTTGCAACGATGTGACACCCCCCCCCGACTATGTGGTTGACTAATCCCAGATCAGATCTCATCGTAGTGATCTCATTTAAAAGTGTTTTTTTTAAAGTATTTACATTGAGAAGACAGTTTGACTTCATAGTTGTGTACTCCAGGAAGTCTGTTCAAGGTATCACAGAGTAACACGTGTTTTCTTTTCAGTTTGACAAACTCAGATATTAATTTACTGAACAGAAACTGGATGAGCTCATATTTTGCATGAATCTATAAATATCTCATCAATATTGTTCAAATTTTTGCTGACCGGCTTTTTTTTAATCATTTCAACTAAATGTTGCAAAGCAAAATAATGAGCAGCTTGAATTAATCAGCCTACTGACACAAAGCTGAAATACGCTATATTATATAGATTCGATTAACTTTTTGTTCCTCTAAATGTAATCTGAAAAATATGATTCCTCTTCTCGACTTATGATACTGTCAAAGTCTGTATTGTTTTGTAATCTGAGCTAACAGCATATTAGCATGCTAAATAAGTAAATATGAATTCGGCCAACTCAAAGGACATTTTCAGAGAAATATCAGGACACCCAAGTTCAAGCTGGTAATTAAAGGGGACAAATATGAAGAAAGGAGACTTTTGTGTTCAAAAGCATTTATTGAGGTATCTGAAGGGCTTAACAAGAGCCTGCTGGGTTTTTAGACAAATGTTTTACTTGATTCGTTCCTTCTCTTTCCTCATCATCAGGACGACTAGAATGCGAGGAAAGATTCACATAAATCTGTTCCTTAATTACACCTCTTGTTTTGTTTTTGACTATTTCGACTGTATGAATTTTAATTGAATTAGTAATGAGATGGATGGATTTAAATGGAATATAAACAGGTTGTAATTTGAAATATTTGCTTTCCATTTAACGTGCCTTGAAGTGGAGGAATTGAACCGGTAAGGCAAAGTGAGTTTATTTGAATAACACATTTCAGCAACAAGGCAATTCAGAGAGCTTTACATAATGAAAACGTGAAAAGTAAAGAAGAGAAACAAAGCTGCAGTGGCATAAGTGAGCCAGAGTCACAGTGTTGTACTAAAATTAACACTGAATTATTGAACCATTTGTTGTCTGAATCACTTTTGTTTTTCAGATTAGGATGTTTGTTCATGATTATTTATCCAGATGTGTGTAATAAGTTTTGAAGTCTACATCAGTACAAAAATTGAGTTTCATTTGACAGTTTCACACGTTTAGTTAACATTCATGTGACGTGTGGTTTAAACGTGTTTCCTGTCACTGCAGCTCTCACACATGCACCTCACTGCCCCAACACAGAAATGCTTCTCATGTAAGAGCTGACGGCGACGATACAAAGGAAAGGTGAGCGCAAGATGTCACTTTTGAAAGTCATTTTTGTACAGGATATAACCACAATAATACCTGAAGAGGAAGCAGCTCTCAACAGTCAGTCTGTCACATTGTGCACACTCACTTTTCCTGTCGCTGGATTAAAAGAAGGTTGTTTCCCATGACTTACGGGAATTGATTTAATACAGCATGAAAGCCATAGGAGTTACACGTTGCTTTCATAGATGTGCTCAGAATTCCCGAGGCTTGGATCCGAAGTGTTTTTGGGTTTTCCTGTGCAGAAAATGGACACAAAGTTAAATCAGATTCTGTTTTCAGAATGATGATTTTGATAATCAACGAATCTGAACGTAGCCAATGAAAAAGCCTCACGTTTACACAGCCACTGGGATGTTACGCATATGATTACCACAATGATGAAAAAAGCCAGGATTCCGAAAAGACGGTGCATATAAAGCCAGAAAAGACTCTGTGGCATGGAGCTGTCTGTAAGATAGAAGAAGATATCAAATCAGCATGATGTGAAATTAACCCTTTACGTACCACAGGAAGGGGTTCTGGGCCTCTTGTTTCATAAAGTATAATCCAAGCACCAATGACTACATAAGAGGACTATTTCTTACCTGCAGTGAAAGCTGCAACTGTAGTGAGCTCTGGACCACCTGAAAAGCATTTAGAATATTTATTTCTTGCAAAGATTATCATTAAGTTGTTTTATGTACCACCACAGTCCTGATATGTGGAAACTGAGGCCTCCCGCTGCTCCCACTGGCACTGATTCTGACCCGAGTCACTTCTGAGAGCACTTTGGACAGAGTTTCCCTGCAGCTCTCTTATAATGTGGTTTTACTGACGACACCCACACGGACACCAGTGTCTTTAACTTCAGGCCAGGACATTCGTGGTTGGGGGGGTTGTCATAACTGAGCACTTAACCCTGAGCTCTTGCCCAGGAAACGCTTCATGAACTGGGTTGTGACGGGCTTTAATTTCTGGGTGACAATCAGACTCAGCTGCAGCAGGAAAAAGCCAACGCATCATATGTTTCACATGATGGGATGCTGTCTTCTGCTTTAAGAGCAGTACAGGGGTTTCCTGCTGCAGCTGGGTCCATGAGAGTCGGGTCAGGAAACCAGCTGTGGTTAAAGCACAAAGTGACTTTTGTTTCCATGTCACACAAAACACGTTCTTCAAAGTTCACTATTTACGATTTTACATTATTGTATGTTCCAGCCTGGTTGTTTTCAATTAATGGGTTAATACTCTAAAAGTGCCCAATAAGTGGATTTTAAAATAATATATCTCTGTTGAAGGGATTTAATTTACTCTTTGAATGTTTAAGAGAAAAGCCCATAAGACCTGGAACATACTTGTTCATGTAAACGCATCATGGATCCCTCCCATGTCTGGAAATCTGCTGCCCCCTCGACAAGAGAGGACAAGAAATAGATTTTATTAAATGTCTTCTTTTGACTGTCGGTAGGAAATGAATTCATGCAATATTAAAAAAGGTGAATCACCCTTCTGTGCAGCATTAACCTGAATTATAAAATAGTATAAATCTAAAACTGTTATCGCAGAGAAAGTCTGATATTATATTTACACATGACTATGACATCGAAAACTGTCCTTTTAAATATTTATTTTGATGTTGTTATTAATGCTGAAAATTCTTATGTCTGTTTCTTTCCTCGGTTGTGCAGCCATGTTGTCCTGTATTTGTTGTTTTTGACAGATACCCGTGTTTGATGTCTGGTCCTGATAAATCTCCTTATGTCAGGGTTGTTCATCCATAAACACACCGCTTCGTCTTCATCCAAACAAAGGACCAGGATCCAGCGATAAATATGGGACTGGATGCAAGTATCGAGTGACTGAAAAATTCACACTCACCAGTGAAGATTAGACTGAAATCTTTGTTACTTGTGTCATTCATCTGTGTAGCATTGTTTCTCTCCAGAGAGGTTGCATCTTCTGTAAG
>JAOWBL010065687.1:3294-21263 GCA_028564865.1 Zenarchopterus dispar
CGAGCAGTGAGGAGAGACTGGAGCTGGATGGTGCTGCAGGAGGCCGTTACCACATGAACCACCTTTGCGCCTGATGCTCTGGGCCCACGGCTCTGGATGCACTGTTGTCTTGAGTTTCCTTTGTAGGCCAGCACATATCTGGACAGGGGGAGGAGCCATTGAAATTGAGAGGCACAGAGGACGCGGCGGTGACAAAGTAGGCCATTAGGTCAGAGGGAGAGTAAAGGACACACCTCAGCAGGGGGTTCTCGATGATGTGTAGCTTGCGTTTAAACATCTCCAGCTGGTCGTAAAGCTTCAAGCCCTCCACCATAGACACGTTGTCCAGCTCTGAGTCCGAATCAGCGCTGAGACCACTGCGCAGGTCCGAAAACTGCTGGAAGCACCGGGAACAGTTCTCCAGCAAGGACTGGTACTCTGCCACCAAGCCGGTTGGGACTCTGTCTTCTAAGATGTCATAGTAGCTGAGAGGAGAAATTTTAAAGCAAGATTCATGTTTTACTGTCATATTTGTCAATACAAGATCATCACAGATATTTGAGGTTTGCTCACAGTCTGAGACGAGGCTCTACACAACGAACAAAGTAATCAAAGTCATCATCCTCGTCTTCTTCATCCCACTGCCTCCAGATGTGTTTATAGAAAAACCTGCAGATAACAAAATGGTAAAGGGAAGAAACTGTGCAAAGGTATATGAGAAAATAACACTAACGCAGGTTGAACTAGTCCTACCTGAGGTGCTCGAGAGCAAGAGCGGTCTGGTCAAAGTCCCCTGATTCGTCATAGACTACCTGCAGGTCTTGTAGAGAAACTTTGTGCTGAGTGGCTTCAAGAAGAGAAATCATGGTCTCCTCAGTGAGTTCATAACCTCTGGTGTCACACTGCAGAGGTAACACTAGATTCACACATGCCTTCAGATCGCTCAGGTCCAAGTCTCGCACCTGAAATCAGCAACAGTGTCTCTCTAAGCATGACTTTTGAGAATAAACAGAACAGAGATTAAGCTAATGGAAAAGAATATTCCTAGAGATGATTGAGAATATGTCCAATGAGTCTAACTGAGGGGTTTAGAAGAGAGTACATAATTGAGACGATCATCAAATGCGTGTGTGGCAGCTGCTTTTACCTCCACCAGCACATCAAAAACATCAGTGCTCCACAGAGCCAACCAGTCACATGGCTCCAACACCTTCTCCAGGTAGTCTGCTGTGAAGGCCTTTACCTCTGAGGGCTTACAGTCTCCTACACAAACAAACCAAATGTAGATAAATAAATACACAACTACTATTAAAAAAATAGGGATTGTGACTGAATTTGATTCATTACAAACTACGGTTACCAAGCATGTAGTCCTGGTATGCCTTAAACCGCTCATAAAACAACAGGCTGCTGGTCTGGAACGTGTCAGGAAGACTTGAACTCGCCCCTCCATGTCGCTCAGATCTTTGCAGCTGGGTCCCTGACTTTTCAGTGCTTAAATTATCTGTGCCACTGTCATCATCATCATCGTCGTCGTCATCATTATCATCATCATTATCATCATCCTCCTCCTCATCATCATCATTGTCCTCCCCTGCTTCATTTTCATTCTGAAACAGGGCTAGAGAAAGAAACATGCATAATTTCACTCACATTTTTGACAACAAAGAGACTTCAGCAATAAAAAAATTTGATTTGATGTCTTTTTTAACAAATTACTCATTTAGATATCAAAGATAATCATCTTTTGCAGAATGCAGTACTAAAGGCTGTGACTTGGATACACATACAATCCATCAAGATTGAGATGACCATCAAGAGAAGGTTAAAGGTCACTATCTCTAACCTCATAAATAAGGAGGTGGTGAACTACTTACCTGAGATCAGTTGTTAAAGGACCCTATACTTGCAGGTAAAGTATTTTTAGTGATATGAATTAAAGTAGAGGAGACTGATACTGTATGTAAACTTTTAAAATAGATACTGTCACAGGTTTGCTTTTTCAAAGTTGAAAGAAAGAAAAACACCCTTGCTAAAACACAGCCAACTTCTTCTTCTTCTTCTTGTCCTTTTGGGTGCTCCCTTCAGGGGTCGCCACACCAAGTCATCTGTCTCTATCTAACCCTATCGTCTGTATCCTCCTCTCTCACACCAACCACCCTCATGTCCTCCTTCACTGCATCCATAACCCTCCTCTTTGGTCTTCCTCTAGACTTTCTGCCTGGCAGTTCCCACCGTAACAATTAAATCATGATCCCTCGACTGTACATGTCCAAACCATCTCAGTCTGTCTTCTCTGACTTTATCTCCGAAACATCTTACATCTCTCTGATGCACTCATTCCTGATCCTATCCATCCTTGTTACTCCCAAAGAGAACCTCAACATTGTCATTGCTGCTACCTCTAGGTCTGCCTCTTGTCTCTTCCACAGGTCCACTGTCTCCAAACCATCCAACATCACTCACCACTGTCTTGTTCACCTTTCCTTTCATTCTTGCTGACACCCTTTTATCACACATCACTCCTGACACTTTTCTCCACCCGTTCCAACCTCCCTGCACACATTTCTTCACCTCTTTTCCAGACTCTCCGTTGCTCTGGACTGTTGACCCCAAGTACTTAAAATCCTCCACTTTCCTAATCTCCTCTCCCTGTAACCTCACTGTTCAACTTGCATCCCTTTCATTCACACACATGTACTCTGTGTTGCTGCGACTAACCTTCACTTTTCTTTCCAGAGCATACCTCCACCTCTCCAAGTTTCCTCCACCTGCTCCCTACTCTCACTACAGATGACAATGTCATCTGCAAACATCATGGTCCATGGAGATTCCTGTCTAACCTCATCTGTCAGTCCGTCCATCACCATAGCAAACAAGATGGGGCTCATGGCTGATCCTTGGTGCAGCCCCACCTCCACCTTGAACTCCTCTGTCACACCTACAGCTCACCTCACCACCATCTTACAGCTGTCATACATGTCCTCCACCACTCTAACATACTTCTCTAACACTCCTCATACAGTTCAATACTAAAACACAGCAAGCAAGGTATTAAAACACACAACCTCATAATATTAGCCGATAGCCGGTTTAAACCAGTCCCCAATAGCCTGAGGGTTAGCCCTTTTCCCTCTGACATAATTAGGCAACCTTTGAACACACTCTTATTAAAGTTAATTACCTTGGTTGGAGTATATAACGGTCAAGAAGTTAACTTTTATCACAGACCTTGAGTTATTTCCGACAAATCTGGGGCTGCCTCAGACGGTCCGTCCTCTGTGTGGAGTTCATCTTTAACGGCAGAATCCAGATCAATAACTACTAAGTCCAACATGTCGTTCACAGTGTACGGGGTTTCTCGTGATCCGTCCTGCATGAAGATCGTAAAAATCCAACAAATACTTTAGCGTAACAATTTAAAATAGAAAAGGGCGTACAACGGCGTCGCTTTGACAAACTAATAGCATAAACAGCTTGTTACTTTCAAAATATCCCGGTCCGCATTGCAGCAGCCAATCACAACAGGCGACTAGCTGGGGCCCCGCCTCTCTGGTGAGCCAAACTCATGAGCATGCGCAGTATACTGCTTCGGCCCTCTTTTAGTGTCAGATGTTTTAATGTTTATAGTCTGCGATTTTAATCTAATGATCCCCGATGTGGTCGATTTAGTTATGCAAAATATCGGGTGCATTGACAGTAATGTATTGACGTACAAGTTAATATTAAGGATGTGTGTTTAAACTGAATAGATCTTGCAGTTTCATCAGATTAACACTAAGAGGCAGCAACGTCTTAAACACCCTTGAAATCGTAGAAGAAGTCAGCTTTCGTCTGGCCCGCTACTGTCTGACATCGTAGAGCCAGCTGTCAGGTAAATCATTAAGAAACATAACATTAATATTAAAAAAATGTTTGATGAAAGCCCCGTGCTTTTATTTTTGTAATATTTCATTTATGATATGTTATTGTGGCATTGCTCGGTCAACTCTAGAAGCCACGTGACCAAATACGTTAGCATGAGCATGCTAACTGACGTTAATCACTACACATCGCATAATGGGACATGATCGGTTCATATCGAAATCTGTTCAGGTCTTTTATGTCAAAATTCATTGTGTAACAGATATTGTTTTTCATCATAATGCTATTTATAAAACAAAAATTGACCCAAAAAGTAAATAAAATCATGCGGGCATGACTAAGTGTCAACTTATTGCTTCAGTGGGATTTTGGACGTCAGGTTTTATGTAGGATTTGTTAATAATCAGCCCTGGAATTGATCATTTGTATATATTCCGGTCCTGGTAAAAGCAGATATTTTAACAATGTTCCGGTTTGGGATCATTCAGATGTGTGTCATCAGAAGTGTGAAAGAGATGTGTAGTTGTGTTGGAGACACAACTGTTGTTGCACATCAATATCAGAAGGATTATAAAGCGTTCAACAGTCATGAAGAATTATTCACAAGTAGGCGCCTTGCAGTTATTGACTGGAGTATGATTTCTGTACAACACGGTATTCTGGTAGTAAATATGAGTCCATATGATTTGAAATGAGGTCACACAGCAGGACGATGATCCACCTCACACCAGCAAATCTACATCAGGCTGAAAAATAAAAGGATGAAGGTTTGGCCTCGTCACATTTCAGACCTCGTCCTGTGCTGTGGCGGGACTTTAAGTGAGAGGAGTTGCATTTAAAACAACAACAAAGGAAAAACCCTTAAATGAACTGAAGCAATGCTGTGACAAAGAAAGGACCAAAAATGTCTCCATAATTATGTGTTAGATAAAATCAGACAGGAAAAATGTAGTTCAAATTATTTCTGCTAAATGTGGATGTACAAGCCATCAAATCATAGGGTACTTGAGTGTTATCCACACTATTTTTAATCTTTGGCTTGTTTTGTGAAAAACGTTGTTAATCTCAGGTTGTATGTAAATTATTACTAGAAGTAGAAGTTCTAATTTTTCCACATGGCTGTATACAATACGTCCATTGTCAAAGTTTAGAGATTGACTCGAATATCACCATCAACCTTTCCTCAGTGAAGGAGAAAAGAGAGATTTGTATTTTATGTTTTGGTGTCAGTCTTATGATGTAATCTACTTATCACATGATGATGATGGAAAGATTCATATGCATCCTACACGTTGGAAGAAGAAATGTCCCAATTATATATGAATCGGAGTTACAGATGGTTGCTTCTCTCACGTGCACGACAGTTGGTCAGTGGAGCAGATAAAAACATTATTGATGCTTCTGGGCTTCACCCAGGAAAATGACTTCTTCTGTCATTTCAGCATTTAATATAATGCTTTTAACTGTTTATACCATTGTATAGACTGAAAGTAGTAAAAGAATTTTTGTAAAATGTATATTGAGCTAAATGTCTTTTAAAAAATTGCTTTCTCTTTAGTTGTGCTTGAAAATGTCTTCTGAACTCTTCATTTAGTGGCTATTTGAAATGATTTGATGTATTTTCTTGTTTTTAATTTTTTTTTTAATATCTTAGGTTAATTGTCCAAATTGCAGTAGAGGATTTTATGAAGGACCACGACTTCTGCAGACCAACAAAGAAAACATGGCTGCTTTTACGTAATGTCACAGCTGCGAGGCCTGGATGTTACCCGTGTTTGAATAACTTTCTCTGCAACTGGTAAGATTTACTGTCAGTATAATACAAAATATACAAGAAATGTCGGCAATATGTAACATTAACATTGCTTGTAACATAAGGGGGAGAAGCATTTTGTCTATGTCTCTTTAGGTGTGTTTCGATGCTGCAAAGGAGTTTAATGCAAACAGCACCTGAAAATACAAGAATTTAATAGTATTGTAATATCAGCATAATTGGAGAATCTAGACAAATATAACATATATATAGAGAGTAAATTTTTGGGGGGGAAGTCTCTTATGTCAGAATTCCAGAGTATTTTGGTTAGTTTAGTTGTTTAATAGTAATGTTTAGACTGTATTTATCCAAGAACATATTTAATGGCAAGTTGTAAACATATGACGGAGAGTTTGATGAAAATATTCCCTGAGTGTGTCCTCTCTTCATCGTCAGGTTCCTGATTTAGCTGAGAAGCAGTCTTATTGTGGAGATGTCTGAGCAGAAAGCCGCCGGAGACTGTGATGAGACGTTAAACAGCGATGACGTGTATGAGCTGTCAGCCAGCGATGAATCTGAGCCTGAGGACGACCCCTGCAGAGCTCCTTTTGATCCTGAGTTAGATCACAGTGACGAGGACAGGGAGGAAGAGGATTGTGCTCCAGCTGCAGCTCATGCAGCTCAGAGTTCGTTTGTCCTGAGTGGAGGGAATTCAGCCTTCTCGAATCGTAGCCACAGCATCTTTGACTGCCTGGACAGCGTTGAGAGACGGGCTGTCCCCTCACTGAAGCAGGATGGTGTTACAGTGAACCGGAAGACAAGTCACCCTCCGTCAGCCTCTCCCACTCCGGCAAAGAAAAGAGGAGTCCCGGACTACTTGGTGCACCCTGAGCGCTGGACGCACTACACTCTCGAGGATGTGCCTGAGTCCAGCGACAAGGACAACAGAGCGGCAGCTCACCAGTTCCTGTCCAGCCTGCAGCAGGAGAGGAAAAGTGATTCTCCCTGTGACATTCAACAGAGGATGATCTTCTCCAGACCGAAGCGACCGCAAAAGGAGCAAGTTGCAGAGCAACTGTCACCAGATCAACAGGAAAGGGAAAAGGGGTTGCACCTCAGTCATCTGGCAGAGGAGGAGGAGGATGAGGAAGGTAGGGGGAGAGGAAGAACTAAAGAAGTGGTAAAGAAGAATGAGGAGCAAGGAAAAGATGAAGAGAAGGTCGTGAGTTCAACTGTGCGGTCATTAGAGAAGACAAAGCAAACCCAAGAGGAAAAGAAGACGGAGGAGTTCATCCCTGGCTTCAACTCTTTTAAGAAGACCAAAGGGAAGAACTACAGGAGGAGTTCAGAGCATGGAGATGACTGAGCACAACTTCTCAAAGCTCCTCACAAACTGCACAATTATGTCCTTTTGTAGAGTCATGCATGTCCAGACCTGAACTGTTTTAATCACCAAACCACTCACCTACTCAGCAGGAGTGCTTCTCTGGCCTTTCTGTGAGGAACTTTCTGCTTGTTGTAAATATTGATGTTGACACATTTACATGACATGCAGAAGAAAATGTATCAGTCTGACTCAGCCTGTTCTTTTGAAAAAGACATAAACCTATGACCCCAGTTTAGATGAACTAAAACGCGGATGTTGAGGTTGACAGTGGAAGTGCTCCTTCATGTATTCGATCAGTTGGACCTAAACTGGCTTAAACAGCATCCGTGCTCCACGGTTCCCTCATTGGAGCATATAAGTCGACTGACTGAAACTGTCTGTTTTTTTGCTTTATGACCCAATTGATCAACCAGAAGAAGAAGTCCAGCACCAATGAGCTGAAAGGAGTCGCATCACCACAAAATCAACATCTTTAAACCCTAAATGACTGAGTTTAGCACCAACAGACACAGTTCACTTGTTAAAGGCGTGCCTGTTAAATCAGAGCAATATTCATTGAGATTTTTTTTCTATCTTAGTATAGACTTTCCAAATGACGTATTTTTAACTGTTTGCATATCTGAATTAATGTCAGCTTTCTCTGTTAACCAGCATATTGGACACTAACTGAAGTTTCTGTTGATGGTTGCAGAGAACTTTGAGCTGTTGTGAAGTTGCAGGATGGTCACAATCTGCAGCTTTAAACTGTGTTTTTGTTTCTCCTTTGAAAACATTTGAACTATGAACAATTTTAAAAAAGCTTTTCCCATCAAACTACCATTAGCTTTAGGTAATTAGTGATGGCTTAAAGGATTAGTAAAGACAGTTTCCATTTCACAAAGCTGTCAATACACAATTAATCAGTTTTTGTATGATTTGAGTGATGATGAGAACCCTGTCTGAAAATTAAACGCCTCAGAGCATCATATACCCATCATCATTGCAGAACCTTTGTCAGTATTTTCTTTTTTTTTGGCCAAAATGATCTAGACAAAGAAAATAATTTCCATTGTGTTTTTATTTATACTCTTAAGTGCAGGTCTTCTGTTTTTATTTCGTGATGTCTGTTGCTGTCCTCTGAAACCATCTCACTCTTCAGTGAAAGGGTGAATTATTTTTGGGAGAATTCTGAAGTCCTATTTGTGCTGCTATCTCATTTACTAATGCGGTGTTTTTCAACCCTGGTCCTGGAGTACCCCTGTCCTACAGGTTTTAGATGCTCCCCTGCTTCAACACAACCCTGATGGACGTGACTATGTCATTAACAAACTTTTGCAGACCTTAATGACAAGCTGATGACAGCCATTAAATAAAAATCAGGTGTGATGAAGCAGGGAAACATCTAAAACATGCAGGTCTGAGAAACCCTACTAATGTTTGTAATTCTAGATTCCGTATGTTTACACCAGTGATGTAAGCAGAGGAGACGAGGAAAAAATACATTTAATTTATTAGATGCCTTTCAAAATACTCAAGGTCGCCATACAAGCAGTAACATAACATGACATCATAAATAATCACAAATAGTTAAAACAGGTCTATTATAAAGTATTCCTGAACACACAGTAGAGAAGAATAATTTAAAGCTACAAAAATATGAATAAATACAGGCAGGTTTTAATAGCTGTGTGCAGATTAAAAAAGGTGTTTTGAGGCAGTTGGAGCATTGGACCACATGGAGAATCCATTCAAGGATGCAAACATCTGTCTGGAAATCCTGCCTCCTCAGCATGTGCTTCCTGTCCTGTGATGCAGCAGTCCATTCATTGTGCTGAGAGAGCAAATGTAAAAGCCAGAAGGGAAACCTTCATCCTCACCCTTTATGCTCTGATTGAGAAGTTCAGAATCCAGCCCAGCATGTTAAGTCAAACCGTTTTAGCAGTCCAATGATTCATATATCAACTTCAATGCAGTTAAAAAAGTTAACTCAGGATGAGACTGTGCTCTAAAACACAAATCACTATCAGCTGCTGTGCAAACAATATCTAAAACCTCTGCACACACAATTCAGCCACTAATTGACTAAGACTGGAAATAAAGACTTAACAATAATAAAGACTGGACAAACAGACTTCAGTAGTTCCCTCATCGGTGCATGTAAAGAGTTGAAACATACATCTGAGGGTTTGATGGAGAAATGACTGTAGAAAAGGCTGATTGAAAAGGTATCTTTAAAATGTTAAAAAAAAAATACAATAATTCATCTCGTTAAATTAATGACTACTTTATTAGCTAGAGTACTTTGACACATTTAACAGGAAGAGTATTAGAGCCTTTTGGTTTGATTTTGGAAATTTATGATTTTTTTTTTTTTTCATATCTGGTTAGTTTTAGAAGTGTGATCCACAGCTGCTGGACAAAATTACACATTTATTAATGCTACTACAAGAACAACAACTACCACTGCTGCTGCTACTACTAATAATAATAATATTGTTAGTAATAAATAAAACAATAACTTTATTATTATTATTATTATTACACAAAGAAACAGCTGGATTTTCGGACATTCTCCCAGCGGACCATGAACGCCACGTAACCGCTCTGTGACGTCACCGAGCTTCAGGTAAAACGGGCACACCTGTAACTGCTCACGCGTACACGATGCAGCGGTCACCCGCAGGTATGCGGAAGTGAGGCGAGGAGCGGGCTGTCGTTGAGAGGAGACGGTCTGAGCGCTTCTGCCGGACCTGCGAGTCCGGGTCGAGCCGGTGATGGGAGGAGGTCGGTGAGGAGGAGCAGCTGCGGATGGATGGATCCACTTGTCGCTGACTGAACTGTGAAGCAACTCTGAAAACTCTGAAAAGAAGTCTTCCAGCATGTTCTTCAAGAGCGTGGAGGTAAACAGAAACACGAGTTAGTCTTCTCAGTGAGCCCACGAGCACTCTGTCTGCCTGCTGAAGACGGCTGAGTCGGTCTGTGACGTTCACGTTTATTTAACTGAGTAGTTTACAGTTGTAGAAGGTTTTTTTTTTCATTTCTTTTTTTTCATAATTCAGTTGGACAACAAAGGCTGTTCTTTTTACTGTATTCCCTGGTCTTACAAACCTACCTGCCTTTATTAGGTTGAATTTAATAAATTAAGTTGGAAACTATTTAAATGCTGAATGGAGGCGTGTTGCCTCACCTCCATAGAATAATGAACATAAAAAGGGTAATTAAATGTGAATAAAGTAACACATTGAAAATATGAAAGTTAAAATAGAGCATACTTAAGGTAAACATTATTTATTCCTCACCTTTTTTTAATTGAATCATTTCCCCCAAAATTCTTTGCTGTTAATTAAGTCAATTCTTATAAATCTGCAACGAACTTCAAATAAATGTAAAATTTTACTGGCTTAAAAATAATCATCCACAAATAGTCATCTAGAAAGATATTTATATTTGGATTTCAGTCTTTGTTGGTGATTTTTTTTTTTTAAACTAAATACACTATTTAACTTGATCGATTATTGATTTTCTGTGATCAGTGTTGTCTTTAGGGAATTGTGAGAAGGAAAACTTTGTAGTGTGTTTGTTGTTTCCCACAGCTGTCATCAGGAGATTTACAAAACACGATATTTCATTTCACTTTCTATTTAGCAGATCTTTGTTTTTTTTCCTACCTTTTTCCCAATAGAGCTCAGATGATTTTCAAGCAGAAGTTATTCATCATTCCACTTGGTATCAAAATGAAATAAAACACAGCACATATGAACCAGTTTCTCATGTTTTAATGACTAAAAGTGATCCAAAAAAAAAAAAGTGATTGCAATGATGACTAAAGGACTGGTAGTTTTGTTGTCGGTTCAGAGGGGTTGAGTTTCATGCTGACGGTCACGCCCGTGTTAGAGGTTTGCAGCAGGATCCGCCGTGGCTCTGCCAGAATAGGCACTGATCTTATCTGTGGCATAGCTGCTCCGCCACAGCAGTAGAAGAGGGTTACAAACGGAGGAGGAGGAGGAGGAGCAAAGGCCACGGAGAAAGCAGGAGAGCCCAGACGTGGGGAAGGGAACGTTGTGGGCAGGTCTGAACCTGCAGACCAATCTGTCCTGAAAGTTTCATGATGACATCTGGCTTTGTTATGCATCTGGAGGTGTTAAACGCCTGTGACAGAGCGGAGGCAGCGTTCAGCAATTACACCTGCTTTATTGTGAAATTAAACAAATATTATAAACTATATTTAGCTACAGTAACAACTGCAGAAGCAGAGAAATGGAGTTTTTAATATTTATTTAGTGTAGCCACATTCAGGCCACTTGTTACCTGAAATGTATTAAACTACTGCTTATTTTACTGCCGCTCTAGCTCTATATTAAGTTGAAAAATATATTTTTTTAAATGTCAGCTAATTTACTTGTTGGTGACAGTGATCAGCTTTTTTTTTTTTTTGTTCAGCTGGCTGCCAGCTGTCTCAGCCAACATCCCTACCAGCTGGTGTTTGTTGACTGAGAGGTGCAGCCGGAAGTTTTTCCACCAAGTACGGAATAGTAAAGATGGCAAGGAATAAAAAAAAAAACCAAGATGTTGGGGACATCAGTTTTAATCCAGAAACATCATCATGCTGAAAGTGGAGGCTCGGAGGCTCTACGTGAAGCGAGTAGAGGACGTAACTGCAGCTTCTGCTGTCTGTGATTCAGCTGACTCGGCTAATCCATGCAATGAATTAGACTTGTAAGAAAACAAATCGGAATCAGTCCAAATCAGGTGCACCTCTCGTCTGTTCTTGTCTAAACGCGTCTCGTGTCTGGATTCAAATCCAGATCTCATATTTTTATTGTTGTTCTAGTTTGTGTGTTGAAGAAGGAAACTTTGACTAGCATGAAGTTAAGTATATTTTCATTCTTTTTGTGTGAAAGGAGGCGCTGGAGCTGGGGGACCAGCAGAAGGACCCCCTCAGCGAGCCTTTACTTCCTCTCCTGGTAAGAATCCATTTCACCTTCTTTCTCTTTGTTACTGAGCTTTTCCTCCATAAATGGTTATAAAACCTGCAGGTTGACCTCATCGCAGACATGCAAATGCAGAAGATAAGTGCTCATGTGAAAGGACTTTTAACTCTGTCGAACAGATAACCCAGTGCAACATCACACCTGAACATATCCAGTTTTATCTCTGATCATGCTTTTCATGTCTCATTTGCTTGATGCGTCTTGATTATGTTTAAAACTGGAGCTGGGGCTCAGTGGTTTATCCCCTGTGCATTTCTGTCATCGTGCGCCTGAAAGGTTTCCTCACATCCAAACTTTGACGTCACTGAGTTAAAGCAGGTGTAATATGGTGAACCTGCTACTTGGAGCAGAACCCAGCTTACTCATTAGATGATCTGGCGGGTTGGCTGGCTGCTGACATGATACGACATGTAGAAAGGTGTGCAGGTGAGAGAAGGCACTTGTTTTGTTTTTACAGCCCTGATCTGATCTTTATTGCATTAGTGAAGGAGGAAGCTGAATTAGTGCTGAGTTTCACAGCGTTTATTAGGGCGCATGTAACAGACGGATATCAGCTTTGCATAAGTTTGAATTTCAGTTTGAACTTTGGGTCCAATAGAGAGATACTGTTTTCTGTCTTGGGAGTTTTGTCAGACGCTCTTCCTATCTGCAACATTTGCACATGGTCACATGTAAAAGCACGATTAGATAGTGGATGTGGCACTAAAATGTCATCTTAGTTATTGGACTTCATCTTGATGCGGAGACTGACTCCAGTTAATCCCAGAGGAGCGGGATGCTCCCAGTTTGTGTCTGAGTGGACTTCACAGTTAACTGGTTCACAGGGACAGTAGTTACTGGATGTAACTCCAGCTCTGTGAGGAGAGACTGGCACGCTCCTTGTTTGTTTTCTTTAGTGCTGCTGACCTGAACCCGTTCAGACACACACCCTAAACATAAACTGCTCTGTTTATCGTTTTATTTATTTATGTATTTGTTATGAGATTCTCACATGGTTAATCCACTGGATAAATCAAAGAACATGATCTCCACTGTGTTTTATAAGATTTTTATCAGATTTTTATAATGCTGGATGTTGGGGCAAACACTATATTCTCACTATTTCACTATCATCTGGACCCATGGCCGCCTTCTGGTTCAGTCTTCTTCTTCTTGAAGCGTCTTCTTCGCCTGATTTTCTGGAGACAGACAAACAAGGGTGGCGGTGGGAGTGGGAAGCCCAGGGTTCAGTGAGGGTGTGAGATCATTGAGTTTGGAGGCAGGAGAGGAGGGTAGCGTGCCTGTTTCTGAGCTGAACTTGTTGACAAACAAAAACAGTTGATTTGCAGAGAAAGCGTTATGATGGCTTATGCTAAAGTCAGTAAAACTTTGAGGTTGTAAATGAAAGTTTATAAATGATGCCAGAGCTGCAAGTTGAGGTCAGTCACTTTCCCAAATAAATCTGCTTTTATTTGTGCATGTGTTTAAAAAAAGAGCTGTGAAATTATTAAAATAATAAATTAAGAGGTCACATAAACATTATAAAATCAACAATAAAAGGCAGAAAACTGTGAAAAGCTGGTCGTCAAAAATCCCATTCTGACTCCTCATGTTTTGAACTGATCAGCCAATAACAACTCAATAACTAATCAAACTCATCAATCCTCAGCTATGCTGCGAGTCTGAAGGGGGAAGTAAAACTTCCAAGATTCACTTGGAGAACTTCAGTAAAGCAACTGTTTCATGCGTAGTCAGGAAATTAAATTCTTATGTTTACAACGTCATATTGTGTAACGTGCTGAGAGGAACTTGGACTGTCATCTGTCCATCGGCAGTGAAACCACTGGACAGTTTAGGTTTCTTACCGCAATGTGGTTCCGTTTTATATCTGACCAGTAAAACCACTGTTTCACACATTTGCTTCACAGGGGGACAAAGTTTAATTTACAACCACAAACCCTGGACAAGAATCTGATGCTAACTTTAGATCTGAAATACTTGCTGATACTTTTGAAAGTAAGGGCGTCGTTATCGTTTACATCTTGCTGATGAAGATCTGATGCTTGTTGTTCTAAAAAGCCAGCTCAAGTGAAACAACACTGATATTCAACTTCCTGTTTTGAGTCACCAGATGGAAAAGGTGCTGCATGCAAGTTGTTAAATATAGTAAACTATTCTGTATTAAGAATATTTTGGCAATGTGGCATCATTTAGGCTGGAAAATCCCTCCAGAGAACTGCAGCCAGTTCGTTTAGCAAAGCTTCAGCTTCTACTCTGAAAAACTCATTTTAGAAAAACAAAAAAGTCTTGTTTCAGAAAAAATAGTCTTAGTTTTTGTCTAGTGACTAGATAATTTGCTAGTTTAAAAAAATGTAGTTGAGAAAAAGTTTCTTGCCCCACTGGCAATTTTTTTTTTTTTTTTTTTTGCTTAACCTTTTATAGGGCAGTCTATAAAAAAACTTTAGGATTTTGACTCCAGAGGGTTATTGAAGAATATTAAAGGGCCTTTTCTACTTTGAAAAAAATCATAGTATTTATGTTTACTGAAGTTACCAAATATGATTTTTTGCCCCGTAAAGAGTTAATGCAAGACAATATGTCTAGATTTAGGAAAATCAGGCTTTATTTCTAGAGTGGCTGCAGAGGTGGCATAAATGTTGCCAAGCATAGCAAATGCAACCTTATTAAACATTTTAAAAGCCATGAGATGAAAAAGTGTGAGTTTATCAAATCAAAGGGAAGCAGGACTGTTCCACAGCAACAAACTCTGGAGTTTGCTTTTCAAAAATAAAGGTCAAAAACCAAAAAGGACAAACTGTAGGATTCATCGCCCTGGATGATCAGCTCTGTTGGTTGTTAAAAATCTTGGATCTCACTTTGTAATTGAACACGTGGGACTGTGGTACAGTTTTTCAGGTCACTGCTACTTCACTCAGATTTGTCCATTAGTTGTTGCAGGACAGATCTTTAAACATGCAAAAGAAGATGTGCATAGCCTACGAGGAACAAGTCGGCTACGGCTGTCGAACTCTCCTCACCTGTTCCACCTTTTGCGCTCATTTTCACTATCATATCTGCGTGTGTTCAAACAGTCCACCCAGAGGACGTTCGACTACATTCTGGTAGCCGACAAGGTGGACGATGACACGGACCAGAAGTCCCAGAGACAGAAAGCCTTCATCCAGCAGCTGGAAAAGAAAAACATCCGAGTAGCAGTGAGTTTCTGCAAATTGCTTTGATACAACTGTATTTGACTGCCTCTAATGTGTGTGTGTGTGTGTGTGTGTGTGTTTTGTCTGGTAGACGATCGTTCACGATGACAAAATCTTTTTTGGCCTGCGTGCTCCCAATGAGATCTTTGAAGATTACCAGTATCTGCTCAAAGTCTCTGACTCCTGCAACTGGTCTGGAGATGTGAAGGTGACCCAAGCCAACAGGTAACTAACACACACACACACACACACACACATGCATGCAGGTGTGGGTGTAAACAGTCATCTGCACACACCCCTTGATGATGAAGGCTTGATTGACAGGCAGTTCCAGGAAACTTTACATTCAAATTGTTTAGCTTTTTCTGGGGAAAGACAACAACAGAGACGCTATTATGTTTTATCTGCAGAAGCAGCAGCTGTAAGTGACAGCAGAGGCTCGTTACTGGAATGTCTCACATGTCACTTTTCAAGACAAGTTTTAGGATTGTTCATTAACACAACGTTTGTTTATTTTGATGACCTTTCAACCAGTACTTATTGTCATCTTATTGTCACAATATTGTCATGGGAATGTGGAGCACTTTTGAAAAGGTTTGGGTCTCACTTTATGACTTGATGTTGAGATAATGTCTTTTTTTAAACTGAGATGTGTCCAAGATATTGTACATGACTTACATGACTTACCTGTTTTGCTAAAAATAAAAATTAAAAGGAAAGTGCTGGGCTGAGCTTATATTGGAATGTAGTGGAGGGGTGTGAGTGTGTGTGTGTGAGTGTGAGAGTGAGAGAGAGAGAGAGATCTAATAAACTAGTGAACAGGCTTTTTTCCTTATTTTAGTTCTAAATTTGATGTACAAGAGGCTACAGACTCAACAACCTTTGGCATGATATGCTACAATAGCTGCTGAGCAACTCAAATACAAACAGTATACACACAAATGCATCTAAAAGGGATTCATTTAGAAGCTGGTTTTTTCTCAACATTTTTATAGTGTGACAGAACAAATATTAGTGAAATAGAGAGCACCTTGGAAACCCAAGAGACTCTCCCAGCTTGTTCAGGATGGTAAAAGTTACCCGTTTCACATTCAAATCTCGGGCAGCACGGTGGCTTAGTGTTTAGCACTGTTACCTCACAGCAAGGTAATTCCTGGTTCGGCTCCTGGGCCCGGCAGGAGTCTTTCTGTGTTGACTTTTTCATTGTGGGGGGGGAAAAAAAGCCATCCATCCAGTATCTCTACCCACTTATCTGTCTTTAGGGTCACAGGTAACATCTCTCTTCAGGTCCTGGACATCTTTTGCTGTATGGAGTTTCCTGTGCTTGCGTGGGTTTTCTCCAGATTCTTTGACTTCCTCCCACGATCCAAAAACATGTATGTTAGGTTGACTGGCAACTCTAAATTGCCCGTAGGTGTGAGTGTGAGCGTATGTGGTGTTTGTTTCTATATGTGACCCTTTAATGAACTGGCGACCTGTCCTATCGCCTGTTATGGGTTGGGATGGGCTCCAGTGGTCTCCTGTGACCCCGTAAAAGTGTTCAGCGGGTATAGAACATGGATGGATGGACACTCAAAGCGCAGTCTTCGTCTCTACACTCAGGACCATGGATTCTTCGAAGTTGCTGCATAGCCAGAATAACCAGTGGCAGCAAATCAGGTTAGAAAGAGAGAAAGTGCTTTCATAAAACATAATCCACTGAAGTCTGGAGGTTCCAGGAAACACAGGATTGTTTGATGGGTAAAACGTATCAAAACCCAGTACATGTGTCCTTCAGTCACCCCGAATTGCTCAACTCGCCACAGTGACTGAAGTTGTTTTTACCACTCGCAGCTGATTGTCTCACAATGACAACACTTGTCAGTATTCAAACTTTGTAAACAGTGAATGGTCAGTTCTCCTACCCAGCAGATTCTATGTTCCAAAGATACATGTCAAAACTTGAACAAGAACCAAATCTCAGTGCCCAACACACGTGGGAGAGAGAGCATGTAGGAGCAACAACGGTCAATCGGTGCCGCCTGCAGCTTGGATCCAGTAGATATAACAAACGATTACATTTTATTTAAGAGCAAACGGCTCTGACAGCTTGCTGTTATCGAGTGAATGATGATGAAAACCTTCTCTCCAGCCACACATTGTCTCCATGGTGACAATATTTCTGTTTCTGTTTCCTCCCGCAGGATCCGAATTGTTAATTTTATTCTCCAAGGTACTTTCATCAACACAGGAGGTGAGTGTAATTAGTTTATGGAAGTTAGTAGTGAATATGATTGGAAAATACAGCAAATCATCCACAGAGATGTGTAGAAAAAAGCAATGTAGAATCTCAATAAGTGATAAAACACCTTGTTATATGGGTTGGTCGATGTGTTTTGTCTTAGAGAACCTGCAGGAGCTGATGGTGAAGGATGTGTTTGACACCATGTTCTGCCTCCATGAGGTGAGTCGTTCTTGAACTAACACAGAGACAGATACAACAGGGGTACTGATCCAAATAATGTTGTGGCTTAAAGTCATGTGTGGTTGGTTGTGGATATGTGACCCTATGGTGGACCGGGGACCTGTCCAGGATGTACCCCGGCCTTTTATCTAAAGAGAGATGTAACAGATGTGGGCATACCCGGAGGATTAAGTGGGTAGAGATGCGGATGGATGGTTTTGTTTTTGTTTTTTCTTTTCAAAATACTCAACTGCTGGGAGCAGCTTATATTAAAAGCCTATTTTTACCTGCTTTGGATGTTATTTGTATTTTTTTGTTTGTTTGCTTTTACTACTCTGATAAAGTAATAAACTAAAGGATCTTATCTTTTCTTACTATATTT
>JAOWBL010065728.1:0-21253 GCA_028564865.1 Zenarchopterus dispar
GAGAAAACCCACGCAAGCACGGGGAGAACATGCAAACTCCACACAGAAAGACTCCTGGCTGGGAGTCGAACCAGGAATCTTCTTGCTGTGAGGCAACAGTGCTGACCACTAAGCCACCATGCTGCAAATACTCGAGGTTTTCAGGGAGAACCCAAATTTCCTAATAATTCTAGTATCAAAATAACATACGTGATCAACATTTTACTCCATCTAAAATCCAGGACGGTAAATATAAAATCTGGTTTTGATCCAGCAACAGTTAAAATAAGACAAAAGAGGCTTTGAGTTTACAAACTGGATAAACATCACTGTTATCCCGAGCCATCATTGTTCCAAAGAGGTGGAGGGTTTTATCATCCTGAGAATTTGCTCTATAACTGTTCAGTCTGCTGATTTTCTGAGATAAAATTGTGTGTATTTACAATATCTTTCTCACATTTTCTACTGCACATCACAATAATGCCACTGGAATGCATTTCTCATCTGTATTTAAGTAAATGTTAACTAAACCATGCTGTGAAGTTTTCTAAACCGTTTGTGTCCTCTCAAGTGTCTGTCAGCACACTGAGGTGTTTAGATCGGGGCACCAAACAGACTCCACATGGAGTTTCCTTATCTCTCCTCTCACCTGTTCCTCGATGTGCCCCTCACCATCTGCCATTCATTTGAATAAATACTACACGTAGTTAGATGGTATTTTTTATATCTCTGTTTGAATATCCATCACAGGTCTTTGGGAGTCTGTCTAATGTCTGTGTGCTCATGGGAAAATACTATCGGGATTATAAAACCACCATCTGCTGCCTTTCGTCAGGTGCTTATCAACATCAGATGTACAGTGGTGGGAGTCATTTTGTTTTCCTGAACACTGCCTGATACAGTAACCTGACAGATAAAATGATGAAACTTTGAAGAAAAGTGATCAAATACCTCCAAGGCTAAACCATCAAGTCATTTATTTTTACCTCTGCATACACAGGGATAGCTTAAAATTTTACATGGAGGTAACTCTCCAGTTAAAGCTCAAATGCTTCACAAGCCTGGAAAGCCTCAGTAACAAGGATGCACACTGTGAACCCTGAGTCGACTGGGTCAAGGGCTCATTAGTTGCTTGGACTGACACGGCAGCGTAGGATACAAAGTAAACTTCATGGTTTCTAACTGTAACTCTCTTCTGAGCCTTTTAGTTAAATTCCTGAAGCAAAAGTTGTGTTTAAATGCTTGTACCTGAAGATGTAACCGGGTCTAATATCATGTAAGTCTGTTTTGTGATGTTGCAACATAACACCACTGTGGGAGCACCCGGTGGGCTCTGGTACAGAGAGGAATACTTCGCATGCTCTGCAAGTTTGCCCAAAGCGAGAGCCTTCATTGATCAGATTTTGTCAGGTGTACATTCAATCACTTTGAGACTGCAGGAATTCGGATGGGATGGATGGGAGGGCGTGATTGGTTTGCAGCAATATTCAGGTGGGTGGAATATGTCAAAGTGAAGGACTAATGCTCTCCAAAGAAAAATGCTTTCTAGAGGAAAAAGTGAACGAGAAAGTGAAATATTATGTTATAACAAAATGATAAGCGTTATTTAGCTGGTTTTGATCTCCTGCTTAATCAGTACACTCACCACCACCAACTCCTACTTTTGCGTGTAGTTCTCCCTCGTGTATCACTGTTCAAGTTCATTTTAACACATTATTGCTTGTAGTAATCCTGATATGGTCTTCATAGTGGACCTCAACACGTTCCCTTAAATAGCTGTAGTCTCTGATGCTACTGCGGGTTTCTGACATTTGTATGTTTCTCTTTGCAGTGAAAAGTGAGTTCATCTTTCTACCCTTTAAACTGTCTTCTCATTCGCTGGTAGCAGCCTTTGCAGGTATCACAGCCTGCCCTGTAATAAATACTTTTCTTGGTTGAAAATATCGGTTACCAGGAAACGAAAAACACCTCCAGTAATATGTCTACAGAGAATGTAATTATATTTGGAGCTGTGGGGGGCTACATACAGTACATGCAAGTTTTTCTCAGGGCGAAGATCCGTCTATCTGCTTAGTGGGGCAAATGGCTGGAGGATAAAGAAGAGTCTGTTGTGGAAGACAGAGAGCTTACTAATTCCATATAAGCTCAGGCAGGAGTACTTAATATATGTTTTTTATATGAACTTTGATGTTGTCCTTTAGGAATTCACCACAGAAATCTGTGTGTATTTGCATGCAGCCACCTGCTGAGCAGTGCATAACATGGATTGTAATAGCTTAGGGTCTGTCTGATAAGCTTGGCCTATGGAGAGAAATTAGACCAAAATAACACAACACAGAGAGAAACAAGGAGCACTTCTGTCAAGGAAAAAAACCACAGAGACATCAGGGAACAAACATAAAACAGCATAACAGTGCAGGTTTCAAAAGTTTCCCTCATCAGCCATGTAAACATAACATTTCACAAGTGCCTCGATTTTAAAGCTTTAGACATTGGCTTTGCATACCTGTGAGACCAGCACACCAATGCAATCAGGGTTAACAACTCTCTCCTCAGTCACATTCATTTCATTATCATTGTCATATTCATCTTCATTATACCCTCGCCCCCTCAATTTTGACAGCCCCCCCCTTAAAGTAATTTATAAGTGGTTCAAATATTCCACTGCGGAATGCATCACCCCATCAAGACATCAATGTGTCATCTGTTGTATCTGATTATTTTAGCATAAACAGATGTTAAGAAAAGAAGTGCTTTTGTTATCACTATTTTTTTAATATTGATGCAAAAGCTCTCTTCTAACTGAAATGATTGAATAGTATGGCTGCTGAGAAACAACAACAAAAACCCACAGTCCAGATAAAGCAAAGATCACGGAGGTGTTCCAGACCCAGTGCACTCAACATAAGCAGGGAACCTGTTTTTTCAATTTTGAAACTTTCCTTGCATGTAAATGAAAATACCCACTAAACATAACCTGATAGGGTTAAGTTTTATTCAGGTATTCATTATTTTAAGTCATATTTGACCAAGGCTGGGGCTCGCTCCCTGTCACACTATAGCATTTCCTTTTAAGGATTCATAAAAATCTACAGAGACACAAATCATCTGTGCTTCACACTTAGGGAAGGTAATAAGACTGATATGTTATCTCACATCGGCATTGTTTCATTTATTGAATCTTTCATATATTTAATAAGAATTACGTCATCTGAGATTTTAAAATTATCACATCATATCTTAATGTTTATTTTACTACCTACCAAGACATGCAGAAAATGTTGGCCAGGAAACTGCCTGCCAGATAGGACTCAATGTTTGTCTTATGCAACACCAAGAAATTACAATTAGGGTTAACGGGAGAAGGGCTATTAAGCAAAACAACAATCCCATTCAGCCTCAAATACACTGCACCAATGTGCCTTTATCCTGAGAAGTCAAACACCCTGAACTCTATGTAGTGGTATGATTCTGAGAAAATTCCTAATGTGTTGAATGATATTTTTCTTTTTTTTTTAATTTTCACTTGTTTCTAAATCCATTTGAATTGCAGTTTAAAAAACATAGCCTGTGCTGTGAGACCCACCAAAAGACCATTGTAAAAGGAACTTCCAAAGTTGAATAAATAATCAAAAATATTTTCAGATTCATTTTGTGCAGTCCACATGAATGATCACATATTTTTTTGAGCTCAGTAATTCTTTGCCAAGTCAGTTCTGCTTGACTGATGTGCAGGTTTGCTTTTTTGCATTATTATACTTTTCTCATCTTCAAAAACCTCTTATAAGACTCATTCAATTCAAGTCAGTCATATTTTATTAATCTCAGAAAGGAAACTATATTTTGTCACAAATGTTGGTATTTATAATAAGTTTCTCTAATTCTTCTATTTAAAGCTGTAATTCTGGTGCTCTAATTTCAAGAACGATTTTGCCTATTTTCATGCTATTATTATTATTGTGTTTTTGATGGTTCTGAGCTGATGCTAATTTGTTGGTTAACTAACACGCAGTTGACTGAACTAATTTATAATCTGTGATGTAGAACCATAATCTTGGGATTATTTGATGCAGTTTCAAAAAAAACAAATTAAAGTTTGTTGTTAACCCTTGTGCAATCTTAACATTCTGTTTACTCCCCTTGTCCTACGGGTCAAAAATGACCCGCCCTACCAAAGCCCCAAAATAAAGCAGCTTAATTGGCTTTTAAATCCAAAATCTATTTTGCATGTTGAAATAACCTGTTATTTATCATTTCAGCTCAATTTAATTCATTTTTTATCATGTATTTTTTGTTGCACAATACAAAAAGATGATCACCAGTGACCATTATTCCACTTTCTTTTTTTTTTTTTTTTTTTTTACCACAAACCAACAGTCACAACACTTCTCTTACGCAGTAAAAGAAAAGCTCAGCAGGACCACATTCTTGTTCCGTTCTGGAAGCTAAGGAACAAGAGTGCTGGTGGGAGTGAAGGCAAACTTTGATGAGAAGACTGCTCTGCCTCTTGTTGCGAGGAGTGCAGGGGGGAGTTCAGGCTTATTCTTCCCAACAGTGCCAACCGTGGTCATCTTCCTTTTCAGGAGCTCCTGGCTGAGTTCATATGAGGTGAAAAAATTGTCACATGTGACATTGTGCCCCCTCAGTCCATCTGTCAATTCAAGCACAACCCACATCCCCTGGTTCCTCTCTCTTGAATGGAACCAATTGCTCATCACCTGTGACTTCAGGCCCAGGGTTGTAGAGGTATGGCAGACGCTCAACCCACTTGTCTCAGACCTCTCTGATGGCTGCCAGTTCGTCCGTTACACGCCTTCCTGGTCTTGACTCCCGGTTGTCAAATTTCAGCATTCTTGAAAGATTTTCAGCGGAACAAAAAATTGTCCTTCCACTCTCTGCATCCCAGAGGCAACATGTAGCCTCGCCACGGGACCTATATACACCTGCTAATATCAAAAGCCCTATGTAGCCACGCAGGTCAATCTCATCCAAATTTTTCCAGTTTTCTCCATATTTCTGGAAACGATTTGTATTCTCCAGGATGATTTTTTAGATGGCTGGTGTGATGAACAGGAGAAAGGTGGATGAAATGTCCTGGACATGGGCAGCTGAATACCTTGTTGGCCCTGGAGTCATCCTATGATGTTTGGTACTGATGTTCTTCCCTGCTTGCTGTCTGAATTTGATGAGGACCACGCAATTTTGCTGTTCTTTGACAAAAATGTCTCTCTGTCAGCTTGAGGGATTTCCTCCCCATCTTCCTCTTCAGATACATCTTCATCCTCTTGTTCCTCCTGAGCTCCTGAAAATATCTCATCCAGGACCTGCTGGACAGTGAAATGTCTACTCATGGCTTCAGCAAGGAGCCAACTAGGGGTCCTTTTAGGAACACCCTCCTGAGTTGTACAAACTATTGCACCCTTTACATGAAACAGGGTTGAGTCATAAGGCAGGATGTCTGTGTGGTGAAAGATGACATTAGAGAAGCTGAGGTGAGATGGTTTAGACACACATAGAAGAAGGACAGTGAGGATATTTGTTTAAGGGTCTTGGAGACAAAGCTGCCAGGTTGGAGAAAAAGGGGAAGAGGAGATATATAGATGTGATGAGAGAGGATGGAGTCAGCGGGTGGGACAGAGAAAGATGCAGAAGATGGGAAAAGGAAAAGCTGAAAGAAGAAAATGTCTGTGTGCTAAAACGGACAGCGTTGCAGGACACAACAAACAGGATACAGATTCTATTGTGTAGCTCCACGTCATGCTCTGAAATATTTATTGGCTAGGTTCATGCACCTCGCACATTTTGTAACAGATGATGATTCAGTGATTACCTGGATGACTCACTGCATCTGGACTAAATAGGCCCGTCCCATATTCACAATTTTATTTTTCACATTAAAATTCACATAAAATATTAGAAGTCTTCAAATGCTAAATGAAGAGGCGTGTCATATGTTTCTTTTGACATCCAGCAGTTTGGGTTTGATTTGGAATCCTTATATCATATGCTTTTTTTTTTTTTTTTGTTATTACGTTTTTCGAAAGTAAACCAAAAGAAAGCAAAACAAAATAAATATTTAAAAAAAGGTCAGTGCCTGCCATTTGTCAAAGAATATGGGCGATGAAAAATACAGTTCCAGTCCACAACATATTCATTCACATACCCTGGTCCCCTGACATCCATTGGACGGCTATGTTCCAGCGTCGTCATAGCATAACGTCATAAATGAAATCGTTTATCATAAAATAAATGAGTGCTCATTTAAAGATTAATATTGTGTTCATTTATTTTCATTGTAATATTTATTTATTTCATGGAAGGTTTATCAATGTAAGCATTTTTTAATTGAATTATGAATGAAATTGTGCTCCATATGGAACTATCATCGTATTTTTATTTTATTTTTTGTATTTATTTTCTTTAATGATTTTCGACACCACGTTCATAAAGCATGATCACTTGGTGACTAAATGTCAGCGTTGGTGTCCGTTCATCTCACCGGCACTTTTACTGGGAAATGGAACGGAACTGATATCGTCTTTTTTATTATTATTATTATTATATTTTATCTCATTTCTGATGTTTCTAAATAACTAGAATTGAATGAAAATAGGTTAAAAATTTAACAAGTTACAGTGGATCTTGGAAATGAAATGCAGAAAAAAAAACAAAATACTCCCCCACGCCCCACCCCTCCCAACCAGAGCCTTTGAGGGATCCATAATATATCGATTATGCATGACTCAGAAAACTCAAACATGGCCTCATGAAAATGTGGGCTACTTCTCCCTTTCTTTTGTTGCATCCCTGTCACAGAACATGCATCTCATCTAGTATGAGGAATCAATCTGGATCAATTACCTTGTAGGACCTCAATTTTAGACGCCTTGGGGCCTGTTCCAGAAGGGAGATTCAATGAACTCAGGGTTAAAATACCAACTCAGTGGACAGACCCTAAAATGAAAAACTCAAGAGTTTCTTATTTCAAATTTGGTATTCAGAGTTTGTTCTATTGGATCTGAGTATGCCACAATAAGAAGGCATCATCAATGGAGCTCCGGTACCATGATTCACCTTGGCAACCTGAAGAGATCTTCCTACTTTTCTCTTTTAGAAATAGACCTTTTATTGCAATCATAGAGTCAATTTCAACACATCTTCCTGTGAAAAAGTACTGCAGCTGCTGCAGCAAAGTAAAGATCGAAAAAAACACCTGTTAGCAAATGAATAAATAAAAGAGGGAAAGAAATCATAATGCGGCATTAAGAATTTGGTGTGAAGTGGAGGCATGGCCACAGATGAAAGTAAGGATGAGATCGTGTATGTAGTTGTGCAGAAAAATGATAACACTAACATAAAATCATCAAGGTATGCCAAACAGTCTAATTGGAACTTTAATATACTTTCCTGATGCAAATGTAGCTCCATTCCAACCAGTCCAGCCTCATCATCAATATAAGGACGTCATTACTCACAGATGCTCCCAAAACATGTATTTTAGATTGGCTTTCTCATAAAACTTAACCCATTTTAGCTTTATTGAGGAGACAGAGGAAAAAACTGGAGTGTGTGAAGGAAAATCTGTTCACCACCAGGTACCTCACTATCTGAAATGGAAGAAACTCAGTTTCCTTCATTTCAGAGTTTCCACAAAACTGGCTTTCTGAAACCGGGCCCTGGTCTACTCCACTGAAATGGTAATTCAGAAGAAGAAAGTTGCTTTAGCACAAAAAAAATAATAAAAATGGACACATTGTAGTCAAGAAAAGAGAGGAAAAAACAGTTCAGTACACGGATTAAATTAAGTGAACAAACCAAAGTTATTCAATTTATGTCAGAAACATGAGTCCCTTTATTTTAATGTACTTCGACACTGCAAAGGTTCTAAAGATGGATGGAGACACTCTGTGTGTGTGTGTGTGTGTGTGTGTTAAAGAGAGAGAGTGTGTGTGTGGTAGGAAGGGTGTTACTGAATAATTCAACTGTTCTGACCAAATTCTGTGGCTAAGTCAGGTGGAAAGAGGACAACATGCAGTGTGTGTGTGTGTGTGTGTGTGTGTGTGTTTGTGTGTGAGAGAGTGTTTGGAGGAAGGTCAGACATGTTCAGGGGGATTTAAATGGGATTTCTTTTTCCTTTTGCTTTAAGGAAGCGCACTAGAGACAGCACTGAAAGTGGGTCAAGGAAATGGGTGAAGGTGAGTGTATCTCAAGAAAAACACAATAATCACTTCAAAATAGTAATTTATCTAAACCAAAATACTTTTTCTCCCCAAGATGTTGACAAAATTGTTATTTTTAATTCCTGGAATAGTTGGATCTCTTGTAATCTAATATAGGCATACATTGACACATTGGAACAACCTTAGATGGATTATATTCTTTTAGTTTTTCTATGTCTTGACTGTAACTTACAATATAATAATGCAATCAAGGATTTTTCCTGCCACCAAGCTGTCTGTACCCATGGCTGCAGTTGCAAATGTCTGCCAAGGCTTTCTATTTTGTGATCTCAAATAAATACATAAAATGAGAGAGGCAAGCTTGTGTTGAGCTCAGCAGGAAGCAGATTAGGTGCTTTATCCATGCTCTGATTTATTTATGATTTTAATGTAATAATGAGTGAGAGGACTCAAGACTACAGAGAGTCATGTGACACCCAAAAAAGTGTTTTAATATTGTGAAGGCACCCTGCAGCCAAATGATCCACAAACATTTTTTTAATTTTTTTTTTAAGAGGCATGGGGACATCTTAACAAATTGTGATGATAAAGTTGGGATTTGATTGATATATCCAGGCGGCAGCAAAGGAAGGCTGCTTTACTGACTAGCAGTCATAACTTGTGATCTGATTTTTATTCTTTTGTTTTTTAATTTCATTTAGTGTCTGAAAATGAAAACTGAAAAATGTGGGAGGGGAACTGCTGAGTGATTCTGAGCAGAAGGTGAAAGAGCTGAGGTTTAGAGCCCAACTGTATCTCCCAGGCCTTAACTTGCTGATGGATATGAAGGAACACATATAACTTCTTTTCTCTTTTCTTCCTGTGTTTAAAAGGGAATTTGAAAGCAACATGGATTTTTTTTTTTCAGATTTAGTGCCCAAAATTCTGATTAAATATTTCTGAAGGATGCCCGCTTTTCAAGATGGGATTTGAGTCCTCATGTTGTGTATTTTTATTCTTTGCTCAGTGTTAGCCGGTCTGGAGGAGCCACAACATTTTCAAACTAAAGCTATGAGGGTTCTTGTAAAAATGTTTAACATGCGACTGTATTTCAGACATGATTAACGATTCACTTCTGCTGTTTCACATTTCTCAGAAAGATTGACAGTTTGCAACTGGCTTGACAAGTTTCCTGTTAATGAAACATGAAAGTGTTTCTAACTTGATTGCTTCTTATATACTCTGCTGCCTTGAATTTTTTTCAAATGAGCCTAAATGCAGTGCAAAAATAGTAATCATTAGAGTCTGCTGGCTTTAAGCTACAGTGTAGCTACATTTATCCCTGGTGCCACTCCAGACTACCCAGTCCCAGCTCTCAAAAGTCATGTTTCTACTCAACACCATTTTTGCAAAGCATTGTTGCTGCATTCTGGGCAGAGTGCCACCCAATATAACTGTAAGTGGTGTGGAGAAATAAAGTCATTACCGCTTTTTTCTCCACCAGTCCCAAGATGTGAAGGAGGTGTAGTCAGGCCCGACTCGGGCCAGGACAAGATACTCCACATACGCCTGGCCTAGTAACACTAGAGAGAAATACACAGCAAAACCATTTATTTGTAATTCCTACATTTTCTTTAACACTTGAGTGTAATTTTTCTGGTCAGCCAGCCTACTTCTTTACCACTTCAATACAAAGAATTAGTCTGGTTCCTCTGGAACAGTGGCGAAGTTGCTAAATCAATGTGTTTTTGGCCATTCTGCTGCTATCTTGGCTGTTTTTGGACAGTAGCACCCTGACACTCCTGAATCATTACATAATGGTCATTGCATTACCGCCATTCCTGCACCGCTGCAATTGATTCCTTTCATTCTGTAGTGGGGAATATGGCAGAGAATAGGAGCAGTACCAGAACTATTTCATGAGAAAAAAGTTTTGCAAAATGAATGGATACGGCGGGCCAGGCTGGGGTCTACTAGGGCATTTCGACCAAAGTGGTTCTAGTCCCAGTTCAGTACTATTACCAGATTTGGCACCTTTTTTTTTTCCTTTTCGACCTCTGGCTGCAAGAAATACACCAACTCTTTGGTAAAGAAACTGGTGCTATGCTAGCCCCAGACCTTGCTAAGCCAAGGTCTGGGGCTAGCATAGCACCAGATGCAAGAGCCACTAAGTCATGCACGGGAGCCGTGATTATTGTAACCAACCAAAACAGTGCAACCCCTAGGCTACATACACAAGCTAAAGCATACGTGACCATTCGATTCTGGATGCATTCTTACTGATTTAACAAAAAACAGTCAAAAATACATCCACTCCAAACATGACTCTAAAAAGTCTTACTTTCATTCTGAAATGTAAATGCCATCAATGTTGATGGCAGGAAGTTGTATGAAGTCGGTACACCATCATGCTGATTTTCATGACACCAACTTTTACACTTTGCAGAACATGTTTAACTCATTAATTTTTCATTAGCAACATTTACATAAAATTTGTCATAGATAGTTAAAAACGAGGACTAAAGATCTTCTAATGAGGGGAATTTAAATAACAGGAGCCCACAAAAAAAGCAGCTGTTAATTTCAGCTCATAATTACAGCTGGGGAGGGGTGAATAATTTTCCACATTTGCATCTCTGACTGGATTAAAATCTATGACCAGGTAAAATTAAAAAGCCCCCAGTGTCCCGAGAGAAATAAATTTTGTTCAGTTGGAGCTTTTGTTTGAATGTGGCATCTTGGAAGCTGCAAATGTTGTATAATTGTAAATAAATTAATTAAGTAGTCATTTTCATGTTGAAAGATGAGCTTGTTTGAGGGTATAAGAGATGGCTGACCACATGCAGAAAGAAACTGAAACAACAAACTAGAAAAAATAGCAAATGTCCTTTACCATGGATATGACTCATTGACCAGCAACAACAGAATATAGAAGTTTCTTAGTGTGTAGGATTTCACCCAGACAAGCAATAAATTGTCCTATACATGGTGATAGTTTGCCTGAATATCATAAATTCAAAAACATACATTTTAAGCCAAAACCTTCCCAAATAGCTGCAATCACTATAGCAACGGTAGCTTGCTTGTTTTCCCTGAAACCATCTGCACTCATTGCAAGTGACAGGGAATTAGTTAGTGTGTATTACCGAATGGGTCTTTGTCATAGTGTGTATCAATTTATGTGCGTATTAGTGTTTTCCTCAGTGTGTGTGACAGTGACAAATGAAGGCAGCCCACAGTCCATCAACACAGAGGCTGCTGCTTTGTGTGGCTGATAATAGCTAATAATAATTGCCATGAGACTTAAAATGACTTATAATTACACCGTGCATTTCATATTCGAGGTCCTGGGCGTGTTACACAACGAGATTAGCTTTTATGTCACGTTAACATCATCACTTATTTGCCACTGACAAATGACTGAGTCTCCAGACTGCTCAGCCTGGGCAGCAACAGCACCACGTCGAATCCGATTCAGTTCAAATTTGGTCCTGCTGGGTGAGTCGGAGATTTGTCTGAAGGAAACATCAGCTGAAATAAGTTTTAAGTGTTGTAATTGGTTTGGTGTGTATCAGATGAACACAAACTAATCAGAGAGAGCAATGACTTTCATCCTTTCTCATAGTAACAGGTATAAAAAGTAGTTTCATGGTCAAAGACGAATAGTCAAACAGTCAGAACCAAAGTCTTCCAACAGGCTTCTATCTACTCTCTTGACAGGTAAAATTAAGCAGCTGGCAGGCAATTAAAAAGCTAATCTGTGGGTTTTTCATTTTTCCTGATGGGTCACATGGCTTCTAAGAGAATTACTTGGCTGAAAACAACAGAAGTGCGGTGCAGAATGGAAAGTTGCTTGGAATAATAGTTCTTATTTTTTGATGAACGTTTCTTCGATTCACATCTTTAACCTTGCAAGGCAGCTGGATCACAATCATGAGAAAAAGCTATTTTCCCCATATGTCAAGCTCTGTGTAGGTGAGTTTTACAACAGTCGTATGAGAACTAAGCAAAAAATGTGCATAGGTCAAAACTAAAGGCCTTTCTTGACTGAAAAGATGTTTTTGTACTGCTCCCAGATTCTCTTTGTTGATCTATTTTTTTTTTTAATTCCCACCTCACAGGCAGTTTGTCCAATCACCTGCTGAGTGTTTTTGTCCAATGTTTTTTGACATTACTTGACCTTTCCCAGAAGGTTTCTAGGGATGATCTCTCAGATGTCTCTGTGTAACAAACCATCTGGCGAAAAACACATTTACACAATATGCAAGCAAAATATGCCATTTATCCTGTCATTATATATTCCCACTTCATTCTACTTTTCATCTGGGGTCACCGGGGTCTGCTGGAGCCGATCTCAGCCGTCTTCACGGGAAAGGGAGGGTTACATCCTGAACAGGTCACAGATCTATTGGAGGGCCACAAACGGACAAGCTGCCACACACACTGCACAGACAAAAAAAAGAGGAGAGTGAGAGGATGACAGACATAAATGAACAAGATGTTAGATCTACATCTTCTCAACACAAGTGGAAAAAATAAAAACAAAAGCAGAGACATGAGCAGCATATGCAAATGAGAAAAAAAGAGATGCTGAGTGCATCTATAGCAGTGTAAGCCTGTAGCAACATAAGTAATATGAAGACTAACAGTAAGCCTTATCAAAAAAGAAGTTTTACACCTAATCTTCATGCTAAAGTGACAAAGATACAGATGTACAAGGACCCAAATGGAGGTGGGCAGGAAAACAGCTGTAAAGAACAGCTGGATATCCCAAAGTTCAAGAACAAAAAGCAGACATAAGGTGAGCAGGCTTGAGGACAGGGTGGCACAACCGGAAAGCCTGACAGAGTGGTAGGAGCTGTTTTTGAAACTAAAACTGCTTATTGTACTCCGTACTGGTCTGGAAGTAATCAACAGTACACACAATAGTAAACCACTGTGAAAGGAATTGTTCTACAACGCAAGCCAGTCACAGCACACTGAACATTTTTGTGAATAAAATGTTAAAAACCATTCTTCTTGTCTTTAAAATCATAAAAATGGTTTTAAGACCGTGAGCCTCCGTCACTAGTCATTCATGTAATCTGAACATGAAACTGAGTCCTGTAATCTAAACAGACCAATGATCATCCCACTCTAAAAACTGCATATTTAATATCAGTTTAAGGAGCAGAGCATTATATAGTGAGCAGGAGCTGAATTTGGACATATCAAATACTTGCTCTAGCGGTGGTGAGAGACAGATATGAACTGAATGAGTGCATGTTTTGAAAGGGCATTACACAAGAACAGTGCATTTAAAAACATGCTAAAGCATTAGGTAATATTTCAAATCTGTTAATATTTTGATATACCTTTATACATATATATATATATATATATATATATATATATATATGTATATATATATACACATATATACACACACACACATATATATATATATATATATATATATATATAAAGCGTGAAGCTACAATTTGATTGGACCCATGTATATGTTTTTGCATTTCAAACTAGAGTCACTACAACTGTTCATTACTGTGTTCCAGTCAGACCACCAACCCAACCCCCACCCCCACACCCCCCCCCACCCCCGCACCCCACACCCCTCTTTTCTGGCTTGTATTGATCCCTGCTGCTCTCTGTGTCCATTAGTGACCCAGGAGGCAGACGCTCAGTCTGTCTGAAGTGTGTATGTGGTTCTGTGTGAGCATTCATCAGACGCTCCAGTACTGCAGAAATCTTCACAACAAGCGGGTCATCTTAAAATGTCACAAGTATTAAAGTCTTTTTGAGAGATTGCTAAAAGAAAGTGAAATGTGTTAAACTCTTGCACTGTAATGTGTCATGAATGATGACGATTCCTTCTGCTTAAAAGACACAATAAAGTAAAATATTAATATCTGAGAGCTGAAATTATGAGCCTCTTAATCAAATACTCAGCTGAATCAGCCAGTAAATTATTTATCAGGTGAAACCCAATAACAGAATCTGAATCTTTCCTTCAGAAACAGGAGAATATGGTGTTTCCCCCCTAGTTTTTCTGTCAAGTTTCCTGTAAATTAAACAAGACAAAACAGCTACTGATGTAACGTTGCAGAGGGAACCTCTGTGCTTGGTGCACTGAATACATTTCACTGCATTTTAAATTTCAGCTTACAGTCAGCAGCTGGTTGATTTTACTTACCTCAAAAGTGGAAATGTGAGACCCAGCAGCTAATATCCCGGCAAGTCCTCCAGCCTGGGAGGACTTAAAATTTTGCCAATATGTAACTGTTGGTGTTCTATTTTGAGAAATGTTTCCTTTATGCAGCTGTCACACACAAACTATCATGCAATTGTGCACTACAGTGAAGTCAGTTATAGTGTACACGGCCAGCTTCTGGTTATGCCACAAAACAGAGCTAATCACTTTTACTTTGGTATTCGCATCAATATCCAGTAAACAGCATTATGCCAAGGTTTTGACGGGGATTTCTCTCTCTTTACTCAATTTAAGTTTTCTTGAGATGTCAACTTATTCCTATTTTATGTGCTTTATTGTAGCTCCTGCTATATTTTGAACATATTTTTTATTTGTTTGTTTTTTGGCTAAAAAGAAATTAGATTTACTTGGAGGCCTCGATCCAATCCCGCATTTAGAAATTTCTTTGTAATCCCCCTGTCAGCAGGTGTTCAACAGTCACAATCCTGATCATCAGCCTCACATGACAACCCGGGTTCTCTTATGCTGGATATGTGCATATTCATACAAAATGGGAAGTATTTACATCAGCTGATCCATCATGATGATCAACAAGGCAGTCTCAGTCCAGACTGTCTTCTTTAGTGGGTTCAGGTTTGTGAAGTAAGCTAATGTCATCACAGGGACATCCCTATATACCCTCAGTAATCTCTTAAAGGGGATACCTCCTCTGAAGAGACGAGTCTTCATTCTCTGAAGAGATGAGTCCGTCTGCTGATACTCCTGAACATGCCCATCGTGTACTTACTCTCCACTTCTGCACCTGTGCCACTTCATAATTGCATAAATTTCTCAATGTAAATTTATTCTGTTAGAAATAAAAATTGGCTGTTTTAAACACTCTTTGCTGCAAATAAAGATCAAACATTAAAGCAACACAAAGTCTTCAGTGAGCTTTTCGATGTCTGAAGTTAATTTGATGTAATCCAAATATTTTGTTGCTAATTTAAAAGGGTTTGGTTGTACAGTTACTTTTATACACTTTTTTTTTCAGATGGATTTGGGTATAAATATGAATGTACTGAAAAAGAAATAATATGAATTCTTTAAAAGTCATCAAACTTTTTTCTGGGACTCTTTTTTTGTTTAAGTTACATAATTACTTTTCTGCTGAGATACCCTTCTCAGTGAAAGCCAAACAGAATAGTTTAACTCCAAAATAGATGGAAGAGTACAAAAATGGAAAAACATTTAGTGTATCTCATTATAAAGGGTGTTAGAAAAAGTGGTTTTACTTGTGCATATTGAGTTTTTTCCTTTCTAAGTTGCCATAGTGACATGTGAAGCAGCTTTGTGGCGCTGTAAACCCGGTGCTGAACTCAACAAGACACTGTGTTGTCACCAATCCGACATTGTTGCACAAGCTTCCGAGCTGTTCAGGTGAGATCCTGTTATTGAAAGCCATCAGCAGCGATTACTGGTTCAGAAACCAAGAAACCAGATCACAGTATGAGAGAAATATACAGCAGGTCGTTGGAAAGAAAGGAGTGGAAAGGGAAAAGAGGTCTGGGAGCAGGAAAACACACACACACACACTCACAGAGATAGATAGATAGAGAGAGAGACTTTTACAGGCCAGGCACGTAACACTGGAGGAGACATTATCCAAGATTTCCAAAAAGAGTTTGTGATTTTGATTCACTAAACCACAGGACAGTTATCCATTTTTCCATTTCATCTCAGCTCTTCTTAAAGGGGAGCAGAGGAGGAAAAAACTGTCTTTTCACTTTTTTCTTTATGATTTTTCCTTTGCATGGCAGAGGCTTATCTTGCATTTATTTCTAGTGATGAACTGTGTTCACTGAAAACATTTTTCGGAGGTGTTCCTGAGTTCATACACTAGCCTGTTTTTGTTCTTTTTTTCAAAATATAGCACTGCCAGAAGATGAAGGTCACTCGGTGTTGGATTTCAGACTGCATATTCTTTAAATGAATATGACAAAGTCCTCAGATTCTGGGAAATTACAGTTTTTGAAATTGTATTTCTTAATTTCCTATTAAACCATAGAAAACAAATTTATTAACCCATCCTAATCCTTTTTTTCCCCCTGAAAGACTTAGCCTCTTCAACATCATTTAATGTGGTAGTTTTCCTTTCAGTTCTTAATAATAGGTTGTAAATTAATAACAAATCGTTTCTTTAGTCAGATGTAACACAGCTTCTCGATATTTTTTAAAACAGGGTGGCTTGCCCAACCCATTCACTTTATGAAATAGTTACTTGTGAATGTGGTCTGGTACCCTTCCCAGTCACAACCATTTCCACCAGTGCAGAACATACTGAACCAATCACAACATTGCAGGGGCGGCCTCATAGAGGGGCATCGACTATTAAAAACAGTCAAGGTGGCTGCTGATTCGGACGTCGTTTCTGTGTTTGTGTGTCTGTCCAGTGGTGTCCAGATGCAGTTTCTTCTTTGGTACAGAACCCTGGATATCAAAGAAACAAGACTAAATCTTTGTATCAAAGCAGAAAAGAATTAGGACAGCTGGCCGGGCTGTGTTTAGGGTGGCTCACTGCCAGAAACAAGCAGACCATCTTGAGTAGACATCATGTTTTCCTTTGACCCAGTATCACTTGTATCGACTGGCTTTCTCATCTAAATGTCCCAGCAGTGTGTGAGCGATGCAGAAGTTAAAGCACAGCAAATATTCACTGCAGCTACAAGAGGCTCATTAAATTTTGATGCTTTCCTCTCTGTGCAGCTCTTATCCAGTGTAATGGAGGCTAATTAGTGCTCACACATGCACAGCATTGCTAATGGGAGTAACAGGTTCTGTCCTATTGATTCAGATGGCACTCAGCACTTCCTGGACCAAAAGAAAAAAAAAATTAAACGCCTGAATTATGTCCACCAGGGAAACTTTGCACAAAATCATTTTAAACATGTGGTTGTTTTCAGGAAGTAAACAGTATACGAACATCTTCTTTCAAGGCCTTTTTGCACCATAGGAGCCCTTTAAGAAATGATTTCCAGACCATGAAGCTTAAGGAACTAATTGGAAGGATTAACCGGTGTTAAATGTCACTAATTGATCCTGCATTCATTCCGGCTTTGATGAAAGTGAAAATGTGAAGAAATCCTTTTAATGCTAGTGACTGTAAAGTGTAATCTCTGACTTTCCAGCCAAAGAGAGTGAGTAATACCAGACTGATAAGTCGGCTGTGTATATACTCTGATGTGCAAATGATTTCTGATTTAATTGGTTGAAAATATTGTGTATCACATCACACCTCTGATAACTGCATCATCAATAAATAAAAAACATAGCCCATAAAAATGTGAATAAATAATAGTCTTCATGTTATAAGAGACAAAAGAAGCTCATTTTGATTGTTGTGCTAAGCAGGAAGTGCATCAGTGTTCTTAGAGATGGCTGTGAGGTTTTGTGATTTCATAAAAAGTTTTTACATCAAGTGCTTCTCCAAGATTGATTAGTCAATGAAAATGTATAGATGTGTAAAACATTCTCGAAAGCTACCCTCCTGACAAATTCTAACAGCTTTTGACTCATTGGTGTACAACTTATTTGTCAAATAAATGAAAAAATAGAAGAAAAATAATCTGACTCCGTGTATGTTATTTAAGAAATGATGTTCAGAGTTACTTTACCTCCAAGCTGACCTCCAACACTCCAAAAGGACATGAGTGTGTGTGGATGTTCACTCAAAAGTTGTGCACTCACTCCTAGATTTTGTGTCCAGGAAAGTGTTCCTGAGTTGATTTTCTCTGCAGTTGCATCACCCAGCTCTCTCCATCCTGTGTGCCAGAGTTTTCTTATGTGATTTGATGAAAGTATTCAGACAGTAGCTTTGACGTCTTTCATGTCTACTTAAAGAGGCTTCGAGAAATATTGTGATAAATAAAACAAACCTATTTCAGAACTTTTGTGGAAATTGTCATAGAGAACCAATATTTTCTGTCCGACTTACTTTTTTTGTGCAGCTTGAGTTACATGTAGAGCAAATCCTCAGTCTGTCCATCCAGCTATTTCAAATCACATTACCAGAATAATGCTCTTTTTCCCTGCTTGCCGTATCACAATGTTTGCTTGTTGCACAAAAAGACAAAGCTCCTTTCTGTGCCTCGCTGATAAATGCAAGTACTATTCCCAATCATGCATCAACTGTCTTTTGTTTTCATCTTGTCTGTGATCTCAGGTGAAATTACTGGAAGCCTGGCCTTTCATGTCTTCACAGTGGCCCATATCGCAGCATTATTTTATTTTTCCTACCAAATCCACACAAAACATTGTTATACATACTACAAGTCTGATTATGTATCATATTCTCTTTATTGGTATTTTTAAAATGGAAGGAGGAAAATGGATCCAATAGTTCAGTGCTGAAGATCAATAAAGAGGCGACATGGTTAGCTGGAACTTGCCTTTTGTGTAACTTTCAATTTTAGAGAAGAACTGCAATTGTTTATATGCTGGTTATTATGATGCTCTCTTTTGTCTTCAAAACTGATTAGAGTATTGCTAAATAAGGTATTTACGATAAAATTGTTAGAGAATGGATTTATGGCAGGAACTGGAACCAAAACAAAACCTGCCTGGCAAATCTGACCCAGAGCAGCCCCTCTCAGTCGGTGCAGGTGGTCCAGAGGAATCCCCCTAGATATACGTGTGTTGATGTCCAGCAGACTGAGAGCATAAAAAACTGAAGAGAAAGATACACAGTGTCCTCATAACATGTGTACTTTAATATCAATTGACCTAGTACAATATAAATAGATTATAATTTTCCACGATAGGCAACAGGACTGTTGACTTTTAGGAACCTGGTGACATTTTATCAGTTCTGAATACACTTACCTCTGTCAATGGGATTTTGGAGGCCATGTATGGAGTGTACCAAAATCTGCATGTTCAGTTTGTTTATTGCCATGGTGTGAAGATAATTCATTACACCACGCAACAAAGATGACAAAATCTTATGGGTGAAGAAACTGAATCAAACTACTGACTTAAATGCTCTGTCCACCTCTCAGTTCACCTGAGTTCAGTTGTTGATAAGGCAGAGAGCAGGGTATGACAGAAACCGAATCACGTCTCCATTACCACTAGAACATCACCTAAACCTAAATATCACAAAGAAAAACCTGCAATGGCAACACCTAGAATTCAAAAGACCTGTCAAACAGAGTTTTTCAGATGTATCGATTGTGTAGTTTAGCACAAAAGTGTAATGAAAAGATTTTTTTTCGCATTTACGCATCTTTGGTATCATTGGATGTGACGTAGTCGGTCATATGACCATCCCAGTGTTTACCTCCATCTGTCTGTATAGATGTCTCTGTTGGATATCTACTGACATCCTGACCTGCAGTCCCACCCTCTGGCCACTTCAGTGTCTTCTGTCTACACCTGTTCATGTAGTCGTCTCTGTCGTACACCAACTCACCATGTGTCAGTCAAATGTACATAAAACTCTTAGTTCTCCAGCTAACAGATAATGACTACTAGTATATCTTTTCTTTTGTACCATAGACAATGTATGTGTGCCTCTCCCCTCTCTGTTCTTCATTTTCTCTTTCCTATCTCCCTTTTCTTGCTCTACCCAGCTGGCCTTTGGCAAGATCCCCCACTCCCCCACCCCGACCTCCTTATGATCCAGGTCCTGCTCGAGGTTTCTTCCCTCTTAATTGGGAGTTAGGATGCCACTGTTTGGGTTAAGGATTTTCTCCCGCTAGCAGAGTTTTTAACCTGCCATTGTTTATGTAATAATTGCTCACGAGGTCATGCTCCAGGTCTCGGGAAAGTGCCCAGAGACAACTTGTATTGTAATAGATTCTGTATAAATAAAATGGAATTGAATTGAGTTGAGTTGAAAGAAAGCAAGATGGAGCACTATGCCGGCTTCGTCTTCTGTTGACTATTTTGAAACAAGGTAAGTGACAGTTCCAGTCATTTGTCCAAAACTAAAAATGTTTCCGTCCATCTTCTTTGGAGTCGAGATCTTCTTCTTTGTTTTGAAGAGAAGTCTCACAAGATGACATTCTAAGAGAGTTACACTCATAAAATGAAGTCTTGAGGGGACAACATTTTACGAGAATTATGCTCATTTGTAAAACACAGTTCAATGGAAACACTGGCCCCTTCAGCAGTATCTTGTCATAATTTTTAGAAGTGTCACTTTTGTTTTGTGACAAAGTGTAAGGGAAATTCACCTTCTACAAACAAATAGCTTCCTGTGTGATGTCATCAAGTACACTGATGCTCCAAAAACAGATAGCCAACTCTGCTGTCTCCCATACTGGGGAATACATTCTATGGGGTCAAACTTGTCAAGTAAACTACTACATTCAAAATTAGCATATGGAGAAAGACAACCAAGAAGAAAGATTCAAAAATAAAACTCCAAATAAATTGGAAAAAAAAAAAAAAACGCTTTCAGAATATGCAACAAACTAGACATACAAAGCAGTACTTCATACTGGTCTTGTGGTTGCCATTAGCAGGTAGTATACAACCAAAAACAGTGAATATGGTACAGCACAACTGAAAGCCAGTCCAGCAGAAACCAGCTTCTCCTTTAGTGGTACATTGCATTATGGAATATAGCATAGGCACCAGACTGGTCATTTGCAAATATCCCACAATTTCCAAGTAAAATCACTTATATAGATTGCTCACATTCTGCATAATCTGAACTAAAGTTTGTCATGCTAGTATATAGTACACTACTAGTATAGTATTTAAACAACATGACACTAAATGGTAATGGCCATGGTAAAAATAATTGAATTCCCAACTGTGGAATGTTGACTGTACACTTAAGTATCCGAAAGAAAGAAAGAAAGAAAGAAAGAAAGAAAGAAAGAAAGAAAGAAAGAAAGAAAGAAAGAAAGAAAGAAAGAAA
>JAOWBL010065759.1:0-13999 GCA_028564865.1 Zenarchopterus dispar
TGAAAGAATTTAAATGTTTTAGAAAATAATTCATTATCTAGAATTTGAGTTATTTGGGAACATAGACTTTTTTTCGCTGCCATTTTTGTGTGCTTAGAGATTGAAAATGCTACCTGAGAACTGTACTCAGACCTGTGAACATTTAGAGGACTCAATTTTTGTTCATTGAAGCATGGAGCTAGATGCCTTATTCTGGTTTTCCCCCAAGTGTCAACAAGACATCTGCGTGTCACCTTTGAAATCTGTGTGAGTCCTGTCAGCCTGTGTGGTAAAGCTGGAAGAAAACAAGTGACCCAACTGAATGTGCCGTATGTCAGTCTGGGTTCTGCATCAATAGTAATGCAGCAGCGATGGCACACTGTGTACCTGTGTCCATCCATGTATGCAAAGAAACCAAGCACATGTACATATTACTACTCTAAACTAAATGTCACTGAAATTTTTTTTTTTTGTTAAAACTACTTCAGGTTGATGAGGATATGAGGTACAAACCATGTAACAAAAACATACTCAAATCTTAGTATGACTCATCAAATAATAGCCTAAAAAACACACTTACTCATTCAAAACTAACTTCCAATTTAAAGATTTTCATTCTCTGTGCTTCTGTGATTGGGGGAAATTAAGTATTCAACGTTAGTAAAAAGTTTTGTGAAAAAGGCCTGAAATAAGAAAGTTCACATAGAAAACTGCCAACAGGAGTGTTTAGGGTAATAAAAGATATTGTGCCGAGAATAAAACTGGATGTGAGGACATGGCAATCAAGAGAAAATTTTCTTTTACAAAGCTTGTTGACAGGAAGCTGCAGAGAAATGGAAAAGCAGCTGCCTCCAAAATAAGTAAGGCTGTTCTTGAAATAACAAAGGGAAATAGGGTAGAGAGAAAAAGCTTGGGTTGAGTTGGGTTTATCTATGAAAAAAAATGCAGACAAGTACATATAGAACTTATTTCTTGTGAAATTCTGTTTATTTCGACTTCCATTTTCCCCCAATTTCCATGAATGTAATGATCAAGATTCTGTTTACGTCATTAATTATGTGAGAAATAAAATATAGTGTTTATTTCTGTTTTCCATGTTGAAAAGTTATTTGGCTATCTAGGTTTGATTATCATTTGTGTAATTTTCAAAGTATATAAGGGGATCAAAGGAAACTTCAAAAACAAAGGGAAATAAATGTCAAAGCAGCTGAACTCGGAGCAGATTGTTGTGTAATGTGCTTTTTGTGTCTCAGACAACTGGGTCACTGTGTTAACAGTACCAGCCTTACGTGCTGCTGGTGCCTTTCACCTCTCTGTTACCAAACCGGTTTGTTGCTGGCTGCTCTCTCTCTCTCTCTCTCTCTCTCTCTCTCTCTCTCTCTCTCTCTCTCTCTCTTTCTCTGTCCTGTGTTAAAAGGACATAATCCTCGAACTCATAAAGAAAAACAGCATTCCCTCAAGGATAAGAACTGCTTAGCCAAGCGGGGGAAAAAAAAGAAGAAAAAAAAAGAAAAGTTGTGGTGTTTCTGACAGTCCCACAATGACTGTGTGACCCAGATGTTTCTTAGTTTTATTATGTTTACGAAGTCCAAAAGCATTACATACTTGGCAAAAACAAGGACAAGTTAGGCAATAGTGCACAAACTTCAATCATAACTACTACTGGTTTTAGGAATTAGAAAAAAATTATATGCTCTATAAAGAAGAAGCTTTATAAATGTGCTAAGACTGGAAAATATGGAGGCTAGATCAATACCTGTGATCTAGGTATTAGCGGTAGATTAGCCTAGGCTGATGCTTCTGGAAAGTAATTAATGACACTACTTGCAGTTGTGTGTGTTTGTGTGTGTGTGTGTGTTTTAATAAATGTGTGCTGTGTGGAGCCAGTGTGCTGACAGCTGAGAGAGAGCAGATATTTGTGAAGCAGCAAGTACAATTTTTTGAGTAGAGAATGTGTCTTTTATTCAGATTGTTCTCTTCTTTGTCCAAAAATAAAATGAAAAAAAAGCACCTAAAGTACCTAGAAAGTACCACTGCTTGCTCAGTATGTGGGGATAGATTTTGTGCCTTACCGGCCTGGTTTACGGGAAGTTAAGCTGTTTAGCATTTTCAATGTGTGATAGGAGAAGTTCTTATGATTACTGCAGGCACTGACGGACTGATCCGTTCCCTCCAACTAACAGAAAAGCCAGTCTCACCACCAAGAATAGTGATTGGGGATGGTCGATAGGTGGAGCAAGGCTGCTGTGAACATGAACCTTTTCTGTAATTAGACGGTGAGAAGAGAGAGTGGGGCAGAGAAAGTGTGAGAGTGGACAAGTCTGGAAGGCCCAGAGGCAGGGACAGTGACAGATCTCCCGCTGATTTTTCTGGTTCATTATCCTGCTCTTCTCGTACTGCTGTGATACAAAAACACATTTGCTCCTTGTCAGTATGTTTTCTTTGTATTTTAGCCATTTTCTTCCCCCTTTGTACAACGTTTGGTATTTCACTATTTACCCAAGCCTCTCCTTTTTTTTCTTTGTGTAAATTAACAATTAATATGCATAATGTACATGTGCACAAAGACAATAGTAGATAAATACATTCTCTTTTTCAGACTATTATTTAGACATCTGGGCCCTGTTTTTTTTCTGTTGTGCAAATGAATGTCATTCTTTTGTCCTCATTGCTTTTCATTTATTGATTCTTTTCCTTCTTGCCTCGTCACGAGTTTGTTGACATTTCTTTCCGCTTTTTAGAAACCGTATAAAGACTGCTCAGCCAGAGAGTAATTTTAGTTTGTAGTTTATTTTTTATTTTTCTCTTTTCCAATTTCTCTGATTGCTAGCCTTAAGGTCACACTCCACCATGTTGGTGAAGTGTAACACTTTTCTTAACTCAGTCTTTTTTCTTTTGCTATGGCCATGGAAAAGAATAGCTTGAAAGAGGCTGAAAAGTCACTATGTCTTTCTACAGTCTTTTTTAGGGTAGTAGGTAGATGTACATTCCTCTCACCCATTGCAGTGCCAAGAGTAGCTGAGTGTCACAGCGTGTAAGATGCAAGTGAAGAGTAACACCTAACACTAACAGAAAGTGTTGTGCTGTATTATCCACCCCATCCTGCATCAGGGAGAGAACTATTTCCCTGAGAGGAAGTACGCTTTCCCTCCCCTCACTACGTATCACGTTTGCCACATTGTCGTCAGTCCCGGAGATGAAAGTCCTAATATAAGTTCCCTTTAAGGGATTTAAAGGCTTATAAAGTGTGTAAATGATCGTCTAAACGTAACACACTCATTCAAAATCCCACTGAGGCTTGCTCACCTTAGTAAGCTGCAGCTAGCAGTTTAGTTTTCCGTTTCCGTAAAGCATGTTAATATGAAGCGTGTTTTAAAAAGTATTTAAAGCAGTTCGAATATAATAAAACCAACTTCAGCAAACCATCAAAACTTAAATGGCTATGTACTTGACACTTGTATGTCCTCATCCACATATTTTTACCCATTCCATCATTCGCTTAACACTACTTTTCACAAGGCTGGAGGGGTTTCAGAAAACTGATAAGATGATGCGCAAATGCATGAAAAGCTGCATTAAATAACAACATTCAATGACAAACAATTCATTATCTTCATTCTTCATTCCATCACAAACCAGATTTTTCTCCACTATGTTTTCTCTTTCCCACAGTAGAGCAGAGCTTCAGGACCAAGAAAGGCACATAAAAACCAACCAAGAGTGGGCAGACTCTAGGTTCTCCCACATTATTTTGAGCTTGGTAGCAACATGTTGTAACATGTTGACCTGAATTTGCAAAGCAGCTGTTTAAACCCCAATAAAACTCTTCAGCAAACCCACTCCACATTTTAACAAACACTCCAAGAACAAGAACAATGTGAAAACTGCAAGAGTGTAATCATCAACCATCAGCAGTGGTGTAAGTTTAGCTTTAACCATAAGCTAAAGTTAGTCAGCCTGCTTGTGCATGTTCATATGACCTTTTTTTTTTTTTTAAGGAGTCGGCTGTTCAGAAGCATGCGGCAGATGTCAGCCTGCTCCCTCATTTCTATTGACTCAGAGACAGCCAATGTGGCGCCTTTTCTCTGTAAAGGTTGTGACAGCTTGAGGGATTTTAATTTTTTCGTACCTTTAAACTCAGTTTAATTCTTTCTTGTCATTTTGTGTCCATTTTTATTACTTTTAAGATCAAGATATCAATGGAGCATCATTGCTGACGAAAAACAACCTCTGATGAGATGTAGTGCTGTATTGATTTAATATTTCAGATTAAATTCTCTCCGTTTTCACTATGAGCACACAGCAGATTCCTTTGAAAAGGATCTGTAAAGTACAACACTTTTTGTAAATCAGTGTATCTTCTTTCACTATAACCATGGAAAATAGCTGTTTGGAGGAGCCTGAAAAGTCATCCTGTCAGGTACAAAGAGACCTTGCTTTCTTCTTAGTTACTTTTAATATTAGGATAATTCTGGAGTATCATCGATGACACAAGAATCTGATCAAATGCAATGACAATTTTGTGAGGATTTAGCAGGTATTTTGTCCAAAAATGTTGCCAAGTGCAGTGTTGATTTAACACATCAGATGAAATATTTACAACAGTTTATTAATCCATTTCTTCCATATCCTGAGAAGTAGTAAATAGTTGTTAGTGACAATTGCTGCAGTTCTTTTCCTGGGCCTGGGCTTTTTAATCTGTCCACTTCAAAAAGTTGATGAAATTATTCATTATTGTGACCCAGAAGTTGAAAGAAGAAAAAGTCAGAAAAGGCACACTGAGCATCATAGGAGAGCTAATTCTTAGCCAACTGATCCAAGACTAAAGCTGTATTTAAGATTTTTTTTCTTAATATCATGGGCACTAATAATGCATAGCTATTACATGGCAATAAAAAAGGAGAAGGCATATCTTGTCTGCTTCTGTTTTAACTTAGAATGATATTGAATTAAAGCATCTGCGTAGGTCTCTAATGATTGGTCGGAGGGGGGAGGAAACAAATCCCTTGCCAGCAGTGTGGCAATCGCAGAATAAAGCTGGAGATGGAGAATAACAAGATGACAGGTTGGTTTACTATCTTTATAGAGAAGATATATTTCCAGGAGTCATCGCAATTGCTTTCTGAACCCCTACTGAAAATGGCCATAAGTCATCATCTTAGAATTGAAAAATTGTTCAGTCCTACAATGTTTTCCAAAAAGGTTGTGCTGAACGAAGAAAAATGTTTGAGAGTGTCATGGTTTGTGTCAGAGGACAGAAATGAAGCTTAATCAGGTTTTCAGGAATATTTCAACCCCTTTAAGACCAAATACATAAATAAGTGGTTAAATTTCTCTAAAACTTTTTATTATTTAAGAGATTAAACCTTCTTGTATTGTACAATCCAACTTTTGCCCTTGTTTTTATCAGTATTTTTTTAAACAGAATTTGAATAACAGTGATGTTGAAATGTGTTTGACACAAGACCTTAAAGGTAGATGCACACATATGTCACATCATGTCATAACTGGTTAGAGGATGTTGATCACTGGAGGTGAGGTGGATGGGACGGAAAGGTGACTGAGCAGCGGGGTTAAATCGCAGGTCATCTGGTGGGTGGACGGGAAGAAACAGTGAGCAGAATTCTGACAATGAACTTAAGCAGGGTTCATGAGAACCTTAACAGAAAGGGGCCTGAGGTCTATGTGAGTGCACTGAAGTGTACATGCTTGTCATGTAACCACTGCTCTGAATCTTCAAACGTAGATGGGCTCAAATAGAGGAGGAAAGCACAGTCTGTAATAGCAGGAACCCAGAATAGCATTATGGCAGGGGCGTATTCTGTTGATTGTGCTTTCTTGTAACCCAGTGTTAACCTTGCAGACTTATGACTATGCTGACTCTGCCTGGAGGGGATCACTTAGGCCTTATTTTTAATGGTCAAAACAATTATAAATATAGAGTGCATCTCTCCATCGTTACCCTCTTACTTCTTTACATCCCTAGTATTTCATTCCTTCTTCTCTGTTTTCCACTCAAACCTAATTTTGTTCATAACTTCACCTCGCCTTGTGATGATCCTAGACTGTATTGGAAGGACTGAATAAACCCTCCATGATGCCAGCGACAGGTTTTCTGAAGCGTGCTTTTGAAACTTCTTTTTATGAGCAGGCCTAGCTAGCTGGCTTGAACATGTCTGCTTCACTTCAAGCTGGCTTGGATTATGTTAACGTATGATGCAAATTAATATGAAGTTATATTCATTCTGATCAAGTGCAAAGTGTTGCTTCCAAAATTACATCGGAAACAAGTGCTGTCAGGGCAGAAATGAGGACTAGCAGAAATCCCTTGGGATCGGTAGTCACTCGGTTGGAATGTTGGCACTTGGTGAATATCTATTGCAAAAGCCTGTAGTTTCCTAAATCACTTTAAAAATATTTCTTTAGTAGTTTGCTTAGGGTAATTATCATTCTTTAAGATGAATATCCATGACAGTCTCACTTCTCTTCTCTGTCAATTGCAAAATCAGAAACTTACCAGTATACCAACATGCGTCAGTCTTTTAATTCAATTTCTGATGCTCTGGACGTCACAGAGTGATGCTTCCACCACCATGCTTTATAGCTGGAATAATGTTCTTGCAGTGAGGAGAATTGTTGGGTCTGAGTGACTTGCTCATTTTCCTTTATGACCATCTAATAAGGGTATTTTCTTTCACATGTAGTGAATTTTTGATATTTTCTTCTGGTCAACTCCAAATATCCTCCTTATCATTTTTCATAATTGGTGGCTTTTCCAGTCCCTAATTTTTCAGGTTAGTTGATAATTCTAAATTGCTCGCTGGTGTGAATGTGAGTGTGCAGGATTGTTTGTTCATGTATGTGGCCCTGCGATGGACTGATGACCGGGGCGTACCCCTGCCTGTAATGCGCTAGGATAGGCTCCAGGAGACCTATAGGTACACCTGAATATGTGTCTTTATTCAGTATTTTTCTTTCTAAAGGCAACTATTCCAGAGATTGTGATATAAAAATAACTAGAGGAACATCTGTTTGTGATCCTATAGATCATGTTGGATAGTTGTCCTGACCCACACTACAACTCATTGAAAATGACAAAGCATGTAGGCCTGCCTCCTGAACAAAACCTCATAGACGACCAGATCCCCCCAGGTTCTGACAGTGTAAATATTAAAACCATCTTCATCAAAGTCATTAAACCCAACAAGCAAGCCTAAGAGGGAGGTCCAATGAGTCTGTACTCCCCCTTAATATTTTAACATGAAGTGAGAAGAGTGAAAGGGAAAGTAATGCAAGTGAAAGCAGATTTGAGCTTATGCTAATGATTATAATGTCCCCAGCTGCTGCTGAGCTTTGGTTTTGATTCGAGAAGCATATCCTACCATCAGTGTAATATATATTTGCAAAAGACACATGGCAGATGTTTCTCACATTAACTTAACAATGCTGGAGGTGAGGTGATTGTTAATTAGAGAAATGTTTAGAGAAAAATTATACTCTATATTTCAGTCCTATTCAGGGTCACAAAGGGTGGAGTCCTTTGCATCTGTCTTCAGGTAAGAATAATGGTTGAGGAGGTTGAAAGTCCATCACAGATCCACACAGGAGCAAATGTGTTTGCAAAAAAGCAAAAACAGAGAAGTGTCCACAGGACATTTTTGATTTACAGTAAACCTACGTCTTTTTTAAAAAATTTTGTGTGTGTGTGTGTGTGTGTGTGTGTGTGTGATTGTGGGAGGAGGAAGCTGGACTCCCCAGGGGAAACCCACACAACAATAAGAACATTCAAACTCCACACAGAAATGCCTTGGCCAGCATTCAAATAAGGAACTTTCTGTGAGACGAGGGAACTGCCAACACACAACCATGCTGCCTGAAATTATCTTTTCAAATGATGCTGTCATTAGCTGGATTTTCCTTCAGATTTTTTTCCTCCCTTTGCACAATATTTGCACAGCTTGCTCAATATTATTTTTCATGTATTCACAATAAATGATATGTAATACTTTTGGCCCAAACATTTAATTTCATTTCCTAAGATTGTGCTTTTTTAAAAATATATATTTTATTTACTTGTTTATTTTAGATAAACATTATTTTATATAGACACAAAAGTGTAATATCAGTTATGCCATAATTTTAATCCGCTCTAATCAATGTTGAGTAGGTTTTTGTTGGAATTTGCTTCAGATTGTAATAAAATCAATATCCACTAAGCATCTACAATGCAAGCTGAAATGAGCCCAAAAGATACCAACAGAGAACTCTTACACCAGCTACAGCTCAGTGATGCAGGGATCTACCACCATACAGCCAGACAACAAAGCAGTTTTTTCCCCCTCCAGCAGTCAACCACTGACTTCATCTTTAACAGTGCAAAATAGACAAAACACATATTCTTCTGATTTATTTCACTCATGTTTTTGACATGATCTGCCATATCTTTTTTCCCCATATCATGACAGAGTTAAAAAAGAGCAAAGTATTCACACTGTGAATGCAGCTCTAGCTCTGAGCTATTCAGTCAGGAAGTGACACTGTTGTGGCAGCAGCAGCAGCATCTGTGGGTGGTTTCTTAGCATTGATAATGTGCCAATCTTTATTTCATGGATCGTGATTTTATTACATTTACTCTGTCTCTCCTAGCGATCCAGCAACTGCCATCAAATTAGAAGCACCCCTAATTACCTCTGCTGTGTCAGGTTCAGACTTTACTCTGAAAAAATGCAGTTAAATTACATAATATGAGAGATTTGTAGAGTTTTGTTTTTTTTTTGTCCATCCTCTTTTCATTTAAATGTGATGCCATGCATTTGTACATGCTGGTTAGAGTTTAAAAAAATCTAGCTCTTTTAGTAGTAGATTATAGTTTTAATCTTCCAGAGAGTAGAGCATAAAGTCACCATCTGTTTTGCTACTGTATTTTTACAAGTATTGGTTTGGTGTTCTGACTAATGTCTTGCTTTCTATCATGATGTTATTACCTCACTGAAAGGTGTGTGTTCAATGAAAAAGAGTCAAAGGCATCCTTCTCTCATTTCTCATTTCAGCTGTGTCACATAGCAGATTTCTGTTATCAGAACATTCATATACTTGTCATATTCTTGTAAAAGGAACACGCAAGAATGTGAACACACACTGTGTGAGCTAGTCATGCAAGTGGGAAATATAGGTGATACGTGATCTTCATCCTCTGTTTCATTGCTTTTTTTCTTGGTGAAGATGAAAACAAAAACAAAATATTAGTAACCAGAAATATCTGAATGAATATTGAAAGTCTTAAATGTGTGAATGATATTTCTCTTTGTAAAATATTGGACTATATATTATTTGGAAATAGCCCTGATTAATGAGCATCATTGGTTGCTTCTCTAAGACAGTTCCCGATGCCTTTTCTCTTTGGCATTGTGTTAAAACACATGTTAATGCCCCAGACCAGCAAAGTGCTAAAGTGATTGCTTTTCTAGAGATACTTATAGAATTACGTATACTTGCTTTTGATTGTAATGGTTCTGCAATTTGGTTTAGATATGTCACTGGAATCAAATTGCAGAATTAAACATTTTTCATAGATTGAAGTGAATTTTAAGCTATTTAACTATCCATCCATCCATCCATCCATCCATCCATCCATCCATCCATCCATCCATCCATCCATCCATCTGCCTCCGCTTATCTGAGGTTGGTTTGTGGGAGCAGGATTCTAAGCAGGGTAGCCCAGACTTCCGTGTCCACAGCCACTTCATCCAGCTCATCTGGGAGGATTCCAAGGCATTCCTGGGCCAGTTGAGTGACATAGTCCCTCCAGTGTGTCCTGGCTCTTCCCCGGGGTTTCCTACCAGTGAGACATGCCCAGAAAACTACACCAGGGATGTGTCCAGGAGGCATCCTCACCAGATGCTCGAATCACCTCACCTGTCTCCTCTTGATGTAGAGGAGCAGTGGCTCTACTCTGAGCCCCTCCTGCATTACCGAGCTTCTCACCTTATCTCTAAGGGAGAGCCCAGACATCCTGTGAAGGATACTCATTTCCGCAGCTTGTATCTCATTCTTTCAATCACCACCCACAGCTCGTGACCACTGGGGAGGGTAGAAATGTAGACTGACTGGTAAATCTAGAACATTTCCTTTCATCCCAGCTCTTTCTTTACTACAACAGACCGATGCAGAGTTCACATCACTGCGCATGCCACATTGATCCACCTCTCGATCTCCAGCTCCATTCTTCCCTCACCCGTGAACAAGACCCTGAGATACTGCCTCCACTAGGAAAAGTATCTGATTCCCGATCAGGAAAGGGCACTCCACCCTTTTCCGAATGAGGACCATTGTCTCAGATTAAGGGGTGCTGATTCTCATCACAGCCCCTTCACATTCTGCCACGAACTGCTTCAGTGAGAGTTGCCTGGCCTGACGAAGCCAACAGAATCATATCATCTGCAAAAAGCTGAGGGAAGGAGGCTGAGGAGTGTGATCCCTCTGTGGTTGGACCACACCCTTCTCTCCCCCTTTGTAAAGATGGGGACCACCCTGATCTGCCAATCCAGAGGCACTGTCCTCGATGTACATGCAGTGTTGCACAAGTGTGTCAACCAAGATGACCCCACAACACCCAAAGCCTTAAGAAGTCAGGGCAGATGTCATCCAGCCCTAGCCACCAATGAGCTTCTTAACCACCCAGGTGACCTCAGAGATAGTAGAGCCTACCTCCGAGTTTGAAGCCTCGGCTTTCTTGTAGGAAGGCTTGTCTGTGGAATAGAAGAAGTCATCAAAGTATTCCCTCCCCCCACTCACAATATCCCAAGTTGAGGTCATCAGTACACCATCCCCACTATACACAGTGGTGGTAGTGCACCATTTTCCCTTCCTGAGTTGTGTGGACTCAGGAATCTCTTTGAAGCCATTCAGAAGTCATTCTACATGGTGTCTCCAAACTTTTCCCATACCATTACAACTGCCGAACTGTGCTCCTCTTGGTCGCCAGTACCTAGCCACTGCCTCTGGAATGCCACAGGCCAAAAAGGCCTGATAGGAATCCTTATTCAGCTTGACAGCATCCCTAATCACTGTTGTCCACCAGCATGTTCAGGGATTACTGTCACAAGAAGCACAGACAACCTTAGGGCCACAGCTGCCTCAGCAATGGAGGTGTGGAACATGGTCCACTCAGACTCAATGTCCCCCGCCCACCCCCAGGACATGGTTGAGGCACTGCTGGAGATGGGAGTTGAAGCTCTATCTGCTCCTAGAATCACTGGAACATACAAACCCCTCCACAATGATAAGTTGGCAGCTTAAGGAGGAGCTATTAAACTATTGTGCTTTATTGTTTTGTAATGTTGTATTATATCAAAAATATTAACTGGTTATACATTTAAGTTTGTCTTTTTTCGATTGTAGAAACTGTTCCAACTGTTCTTAAAAATTATACTGTGAAATTACAGCAAAGATCTAAAACCATAACCACTGAGGTGAAAAATGTAGTTTAAACTGAGCCTCCAGTGGGTTATCCCACAAGTCACAAGATAAAAGTTGAGCTTGAAAGGTGGATTAACCTTAAATTCTGATATAACAGACATTTTTTATGATTCCATCCTTATGGTGCTGCTTTTAGAAGCCCTGCACCATGTCTGCTAAATGCTGTTGCTCCTGCTTGATGTAATAGGTTCATGAGGTTTCTGACTCTGTTCAGATGGACTGTGTTCATATCAGCAGGATTTTCCTGTGTATGTGTGTGTGCGTGTGTGTGTGCATGATGCATGACCCCCAATTTTGTGACAGCTTATGGGTTTTCCTCGTTGATTTTTTTGATCACACAGCCCACATTAACTCATGGGAATAAAGGTGCTGGAATTATCATTTCAGCTGAAAGCTATCCAAAGGATGCTTTTGAACTTGAGTAAAATGTAGGATGTGATAATGGCCTGCCATGGAAAGACAAGAGACACTTTCTTGAGGTGGGCAGAGCCTGACATTGCAGAACCCACACAAGCACAAAGTGAAAATGTAAATTTCACACTTAAAATCTCAAACTGTCCGGTTTGTTCAAATCCACAATCTTTATGTAGAAGGTGACCACATCACCATGAGTTCTTCTCCCAAATGTAATAGAATTTTCTTGTTTAAAACTTTGTGAAAGTTAAAATGATTTTAGGAGTTTTGGTCTTTGAGATGTCTACCCTAAAATGTAGCATCAGATCATCCAGTCAGGGAATATTGGCTCTTAAACATTCCCTTTGAAATATTTGAAATATTTTAACCACTGTGGTAAAATGTAAGTGTAGATAAATTACACCTGGATTTCTATCTTCTTTGTATTTATTTCATGGTAAATAGACAGTAAGTGATGGTGTTTTTATCTATTTTATCCCCTCTGTATCAATTTCAGCACAGAATGAAATATAAGTAATTCAAATCAAGTCTTGGATCACAACATTCAATATTTAGTCATCCCATTTCATTTATGTTTTTCTTCATGGATTTCTATCAGTAAAAATGGACACTTACCACAAAATTTACATGAAATTATGTTTCTTTTGTGTCATGTTGTCCATTATGTTTTGTAGCTTATGTAAGATTCCTCTTTGTACAGTTAACAGGCACTTCAAAACCGTTCCCTGCTCTAGTGTTACCTGCTTTGTTCAGGTGAAAGTTTGATTTCTGAAGCAGGTGGATGACAGCATTTTTAACTACAAACTCATATGATGGTTTGCTTATTGATCGATGGCTAATAGATCAATAAGCTTCATTCTTCTGTAATATTGATACAGGGTAGGTCTTCAAGTCTTTCACAGTTCTGGAACCGCTATAGATCTAAGTTTAAGGAGGCAGCACATGATGAAGCACATGTCGCTGCTAAAATAACACTGTTGAACATTCTTGGTAGATAAAATGGGCAGAAATACACAAATGACAGGGTTGTATAGTTGCTCCAATATTACACTATCTGATAATAACAAGCACCATAATTCTACTTTTGTTGTTCGGCTAGCAGCCTCTATCTGTCTGTGTAGTCTGAAAACCGGGTACAAAGGCGTTGGAGTCGCTTTCTGCAGCCATGTCTCAGTGAAACACAAAGAAATTCTTGCTGTGCTTTCATCAGCGCTACAAGCTCAGTTTTGGTTGTATTTATCAATGCTCTTATAGCCTTCTTGACATCTTCTTAACATCTTCTTAACATTCCAACATCTGCAATGTTTAAACTTTCTTTAAAATTTGCTCCTGCTTAACAACCCAGACGTGCAAAAATACAAGAGTTATACTATAGCTGTTAACTCATCTTGGGATTTGGGGTTTCGGTCTGCGCTTTTGAAAGCTCAGTCAACTTGTGCATTAAAAAGTCTTCCAATGTTGTGGTTACTTCTAAAAGATGCTTAAAAAGAAAAAAAAAAGCCTGTAATACAAACAGAATATCCCCAAGCATTACAGCATCCAAATTAGTGTAACAAAAAATATTTTAAAAAAGAACTAGCTCTCAAAAAGCTGTGTTCTCTCTGAAACAACAGCAGATACACCTTGAGAAGGTGAAAAGATACATATCTACGACAGGAGCAACAGAAACAAGCTGCCACTAGCGCAACACCATTGTACAACTGCTAAAAACCAACAGTGATGGGTTTATTCTTTGGCATTTAACATGCTTAACATAAAACTGAATCCTGCAAACCAGCAAACTGATAAGCACCGGCTTCTAAAGAGGTGCTCACTTGTGTTGATTAATAATTCATTTTTTACTTCTAATGCCTTAATTTGTGTTACATAAATAATGACTTTATAATATGTAATGTATTTTTATTTTTTAAATTGTTAATATGTTCTCACATGTGAAATTATCAAATTGAAATTGGGTGTTTTTCCCCTTCTGTGACTGTAGATGGTACCACAGATGTTTTCAGTTCATGGTGCTAGAGGCTGCTTGTTATATAGCGTAATGGATCACACCCTTCCTACTATGTGACATATCAAACATTTAGATGATGGACATCCTTCCATGGTGCCTGCAGGCTATGCAGGTTCTCTT
>JAOWBL010065800.1:8655-21240 GCA_028564865.1 Zenarchopterus dispar
TAGCTTCCAAATGAACAATAATTATATAAGTATGTATGTAGAGACACAGAGAGAGAGAGAGAGAGAGAGAGAGAGAGAGAGAGCATATTACACTGTCATTGAGAACAATGAAGTGAGACAATACAGTACATGTAAGAGAGGTAGACAGGTCCTGCTGAGCGAGGGGGAAAGCCAATATGCACTTTGAGATGAATCAGTACCATTAAGCAACTTGGTTTGAGCTCTAAGTACTGTGGATGCACTTGATTATGAATTCATATCACATGAAAAAAGAAACTAACTGATATCCTGTGCATAAATGTTGCCTCTATTTACTTTTAAATTGCTACAAGTATATTAAGATGCATAGGTCATAAAAGAAAATATGTTAATTTGGATGCATCTTGTAACCTGGCCAGGACTAGTATGTATACTTTTATGAGAGGAATTTACAGCATCCAGCAAAAGATTAGTCATAATTTTTTTCGCCATAGCATTCCTATACATCAAAAGGGCTTCTTGCATCATCTTCCTTCTTAGCAGATTAGATTTCCTTGTGAACTTAATACATTTACTTTTTTCTATCTAGGTATTTTAGTTCATGGCGCAAAGAAGGAGCAGAGAGAGCAAATAGTCTTCAGGAATCAGTGAGCTGCTTGAACTCGTGATATTTTACGAGAGCAGCATTCAGGTGATATAAATAAATTAGTGTAATCAACCTAAACTGCAAGCTGTAGTGGATGGAGAAATATTATTTATGTATAAATAAAGATCTTCTTTTTGATTTTGTTAAACACAGGTGTACATTGTAGGCAGATACTGTGGCACTCTGACAGAGCTGAAACTCCTGCACCAAATCATGTGAACTACAGAACCTTAAATAGACATTACAAATGTACATTTCAATTTATGGAAATGCCAAATATGTGCATTTTTAATGAAGTTTTATTCCCCTCCTTTCACTTTTCTTTTTTTCAAGTTTGCACATCTTTTGGTGGAAGACAAATAGTAGGTTACTTCAGATAGGATTCATGACAGGTGAGATCCCAGGTTTTAAAAAGCAAGTTACTGCATATAAGCTGGCTGCTCCTTGACTGTACAGGAAACCTGTGTTTGAATATTTAAGTTTGAATGTTCAGGGTTTTTTTTTTTTTTTTTGGTACAAGTAGGTAAACTGTTTTTGAGTAAAGCACTCTCAGTGTGAAGGTTTGTAGAAAGACATGAAGGCTCAAATGTCTTCTAGAATAGATTTGGTGGTGTGAGAAATATCAGAAATATCGCATCAGAAATATCAAAGACAAATAAGGTCAAACTCACATTACCATGGTAACCCACCAGAAGAGACCAGCCGGACCATCTGCCCCTCAGCTAACTTTGAGCTGGTTTTCCCACACCTCATACCAGCTGCTGTTATAGAAGATCTGCGTGTTCACTCAAGCAGCAACCTCCTATGCTTGACAGTTTCACTTGAATAGTATTCTGAGAAATCCGCTTACACAATAGAGAAGTTTTTTTTTTCTTTTTTTCAAAAGTCAAGGTAAAGCAAACCACTTTTTTATAGTGCTTTTCATGTACAAGACAATTTAAAATACATAAAAACATTTTTAAAAATACTTTAAAAATTTAATTTAAAAAGTAACAGTTTAAAAGCAGTATTAAAGTCGGACATAAGTTCAAAAGAATAAAACAAATTAGATGCAAGAAATAAAGGTTTCAGTGCATTATGATAGATTACTGAAATGTAGCAGTCAATAAAAAGGTTTTAAACCTCGACTTAAAGCAACTGAGAGTTTCAGCATCCCTGATGCATTCTGGGAGTTTGGTCCACAGGGGATGAGCATGAAAGGTGAACACTGCCTCACTGTGATTGTAACTCTGGTTACAGAAAGTAGACGTGACCCTGACCACCTGAGGGTTCTCGTTGATTCATAATAGACTAGGAGATTAGAGATGTATTTTGGCCCTAGATCATTCATAGATTTATAAACCAACAGCAAGATTTTACAATCTGTTCTCTGACAGACAGGAAGCCAGTATAAAGATCTAAGAATTGGAGTTGTGTGGTCCACACTCTTGGTCTTAGAGAGGACTCGGTGAGATGATTTCTGAACTAACCGCAGCTGTTCGATGAATTTTTTTAGGGAGACCAGTGAAAACAGGATTACAGTAGTTCAGTCTAGTACATGTAAAAGCATGGACAAGTTTTTCTAAATCCTGCTGAGATGTCAGTCCTTTAATTCTTAATATGTTTGTTAGGTGATAATAGGCTGAATTCGCTACTGTCTTAATGTGAAGGTTAGAATCCAGGTCTGAGTCCAGATCCACTACCAAATTTCTGGCTTGACTATTGGTTTTTACCTTTGTTGCTTGAAAGTGATTGCTGACTTTTAATCACTCTTCCTTGGGCCCAAACACCATTATTTCTGTTTTTTCTTCATTTAACTGAAGAAAATTCTGGCACACCCACTCTTTATTTTAATCACTGTAGTTTATCAATATTTCAATTGTATTATAGTCTCCTGGTAAGATGGTTACATTGATTTGTGCGTCATCTGTATGGTTGTGGTGACAATTTTTGTTCTTTTTCATACAGTAATTTGAGTGAGTGAGGCCATATAAATCTGAAACAACAGAGGCCCAAGAACTGAACCTTGTGGAACTCCATGTGTTATTTTTCTTTTGCTCAGCTAATAAACAAATAACATTTTGATTAATGCATATTTATGGGGGTTTGATCAACAGAACTGATTCTGTTCTGTATCAGTAATAGCAACTAAGAATCCTACATGCTGTGACGGACAGGTGATTTCTCCAGGGTGTATACTCCCTCCCACACAATGCCAGGTGGTTTGTTTGTAACCATGAACATGATTAAGTGGTGAGAGAAAAACTGGATGGAGGAATTCTGTACAGTCTATGTTGTATATGTTAGGGCTTTGTTCTTGTCATTTTGTCAGAAAAACTCATTAAAAAAGAAAATAGGGAACTTCTTTCAGTTTTTTGTTTGTTTGTTTTTTTACCACTTTTGATCAGTGTATTTTATGGATTTAGAAGAGGCTTTATGTCAGATGTCCTTCCTGATACAACCCGCTCCATTTATCTGGGCTTGACAGGGGTGGTTCAGAGGTCTCTGAAACCTTTGAATCAAATATGATACATCCAACATTATAGGATTATTAACTTGAATTCATAAGTAAATAGTACTGCTTTTGTCATCTACTTTGAAATGCTGGTATGTCTTATCTCAAGCAGTTGACTGGATTTTCTATCCCTAGAAGTAGTTTTGAGATGCTTCTTGTCCTGTGAGACCACTGACAGCTTTCTTAGAACAGAATATTTTCTGATTAATATGTTGTGTTTCTTACTTTCAGATTTTGTAAATGTGATCAAATTGCTTCTGTATTTCCCAGTAAATAAAACTGCATACTGATATTCTGAAGGTGGGGGCACATTTGGTGTGACTGATTGTGCTAAAGGGGCAACCAATCCATCTTGCACGAAGACTACTGCTGCCTTAGAAACTCCCAGTCAACAATAGATTTTTTTTCTTTGACAGCAAGAAGTCAGACTACAATATTCAAAGTTCTGAGTTCTCTACTACACTTTGCAACTAAATTGCCTGGAAACTTGATTTACGGTTGTATTTGAAATGGGAGAACAATAGATGCAGTGCATGATGAAGTGCAGAGAGACCACAGATTTATTATTTGACAGCACCAAAAAAGACAGACGATTTCTCAAAGTTTTGGATGTAGATCTATGCAGTGTTCCAAAATCATAATCTTAATGGTTGAAATAATGTATCACTTTTATAAGAAATACTAAGCAAAATTCAACTAGCCTATTCACATATATAACAAAGGTAGCATAGGCATTATCAGCATATTTTAGATCTACCTCAATAGATCCTCATGTGGAAATCAAAATCTAGAGTTTGAACCACCAATTCTGTTGTATATTAGTTATTATTTGCAGGAAATTAATTTCAAACAATCAAAAACATCTGTTGTCAGTCACTACATGTAGTTTCAATTGCCTTTTAATCTCTCTGAGTCATTAACCTTCCAAATGCAACTTGAGATGTACAGAAATCAATTAAATGTGTGGATATAACTATTTTATATGGTTTCTTGAATTGATGTATCAAAAGGCTTTTCTTTGATGTAATATTTCACCATGGCACCCATGCTGATTCTCATACAAGTGTGGTGGTGCAGAACCTAATGGATTACTAAAAAGCTCCTGTCAGGCCTGTTTCTTATTCAAAAAGATTTCTGTAAAACAAGCAAATAAAAAACAAAGCTCATGACTCACTAGAGCAGCGTGGATGTGCTCTGTTAGAGACAAGAAATAAAAAACTAAACTAAATGAGGACTAGAGAAAAAGAGTGCAAAATGAAAAATGAAGAAATAGAGAGAGTGGGGAGCTAGGGATCGAGTTAAAGAAAAAAAAAACATATGGCCAGCTACACTGAGGATAACTGTCTCATTATTGTCGGGTGGATGAATTACAGAATGAGCAGATGCTATGGATGGTTGGATGGCTGGAATTTAACATTCCAGATGTATAGCTGGATGGTTTCATTCCAGAGCTTTCAAATTTAAGAAGTACAATGACATAGAAACTCTGTAATCGTCCTCAATAACTTTTATGTCTACTTTCAAACACAAAAAGGTGAGAATAATATAGAGGAAAGGTAACATTTTTTTTCTTAATGAGCAAATTGTATCTAACATAAATAAAACATGTCTTATTGAAAAATAGCACATCTTTAAGTGAACCTAATTCTTCAGTCAACAGTTTTTATTTATTTTTGTTGCCCGCGTGCCTTAAAGTGTGGTTATGGTTATGTAAAAGTGTTGGATCTTTTGCTCATTTACAGGGATTACAGTGCCCCTTGCAGAATGTCTATTTTTCTATTTGAACCAGTTTGTGCTAACTGTAAAATACTAGCTATCTAGGAAGCCCATGATAATTTACTCTGAAAGCTGTACAAGAGTACTTAATGTTTATTCAGTTTTAACATAAACTTCCCAACTTCCCATCTGTTGGAAGTTACTGTGTCACTGATAACACAATTAGGTCCAGAAGTATTTGGACAATGACATACTATTTTATTGGTTAGCGTTTATAAAGAACCACAGTGGTGATTATTAGTTGCTCTTGACTTCAGATAATCATTAGCTTCAAAGGCTTTTCATTCAAGTATGAAAAGTTATGAATACATTCATAATTAATCCCTTTGTCCAAATAAAACAATGAAAATGTGATCAAAGTGTAGTAGTTTACAAATACATTCATTTTAAGGAAATTATTTATAAGAGACTATAAAGTATTTCAGCAACTCACTGAAAAGAAGTTAATTGGCCTGATCCATTGCCTTGTTTCTTCAAGACAACAGAAAAAAGAATGGAGGTGATATCAGATGTCCAAGATGATCTCAGTGCAAGTAAATGAGGCCATTATTCAGCTTAAAAAACATACATAACTTTTTAATGCTGGAGAATGAAGGGACGTTATGGTCAAGATCCATAATCAAGAGATGTCTTCAGGAAAAATATATACAAAGAGTTTACACCAAATTACAAACAACAGGCAGCATTCAAGAACAGGAAAGCAAGGTAAGACTTTGCCAGAAGTCATCTAAGAAAAGCCTCCTGTGTTATAGAATTGTTTGGACAGATGAAACCGAGGTAAACTTTGGGCATGGGGGACGCAGTGTTAACAACATGTATAACTGCAAGTGGAGCAAGCTCACTCAAGCTTATTGATGATGTGACCGCTGACAGATGTAGCTTGATGAATTCTGAGTTGTATAAAACTATAGTCTCTGCTCAAACTCAGCCAAATGCTACAAAAAACAAACAAGAAAAAAAGGAAAACAGAATCATTTTCAGAGGCCAGTTGTCTGATGTCAATCCAACAGAGGAGCTTTTCCATCACTGAGAACAAAACTGAAGGCAAGAAAGCCCATAAACAAGCAGCAACTGAAGGTGGTTGCATAAGAAAAAAAAAAAAAAAAATCTCCTGCAAGGCAAGTAAAAATTTGATGATCTCTGTGGATTCCAGACTTCAGGTGGTTTTCATGAAATAGAAATTATGGAAAATTATGAAAAAAATATTGTTTTATTGTTTTATAAGATCAGCACAAAAAAATGTTAAAATAATATTGAAAAAAGTTAATTGGTTAAATAAAATTTACAGTGTGGTTACAGCAGTCTTGAGTGTAAGGAAAGAACTTACCAAAAAAAACATGTTTATAAATGGCTTATTAACTGTTATTATAAGGACCTCATATCATAGTTAACTAATGTTAGGTAAAAGTAGAAAGTAAAGAGTACATTTTACATAAAAGCCATAAGAATGACCAAAAGACTATAAATAAAAGTGACAGACATGAGTTTCCTCTGATGTGTGTGTGGAGGCTTATCTTTAGGGACAGGATGAGGAACTCAGTCTTCTTGGAGAGTAGACTCGCTACTTCTCTGAATCAAATGAAGCCAGCTGAGAATATTTAGGCATCTGGTCAGTGTGCCTTCCAGATGCTTCCCTGGGGAGCAGTTTTAGCCATGTCTCACCTGGAGGAGGCCTGGAGGCAGAGCTAAGACTCGCTGGGAGGTTTATGGCCTTGTACACAAGTACGTAGGTATTTTGACAAATGCTGATACACATTTTTCTTTGCATTTGTGCCTGTTATTCATATACAAATGGACTTTATAGGCACTTGCAAAAAGATTCCACAATGAAGATTTTCACATGCTTTGTGATGTTTATATCTGAAATGGAAATCCTTAGTTTTGGCTTGTGACATTAGATAATGCACAGTGAAATGGAGGGTTTGACATCACAGTGTGGTATATGCAAATCTCTCTTTTGTAGTCACAAAACTGCAAGACCGACAAGGTAGTGTATTATAGCAGTGCCAATCTTGTTTATATTTATATGGAAGCATAAAAGTTCTATTGAGTTACTCAGTGATTATTATGAAGAACGGAAAATGTTCTGTGTTGGTAAGATTGCACAGACACAGCTGCCAGTATCTGGTTCTGCATTTCTTTTTGGTGGAATAGTACCACTTTTATATTCTGTATATGCAGTTCCTTTTCACTGTGGAACTTCTGATTTTCTTGCATGTCTCCATAAGAATTTAGCTGTGTGTGTGTGTGTGTGTGTGTGTGTGTGTGTGTGTGTGTGTGTAAATTGTGCTTTATGAGCAAGTTTTTTATGATTGCTACCTTTCCAACCCAGTCCAGATTATTGGACAGAAAATGGACAGAATTGTTATCTCATAATTGCATTACTTTTTCTTTACTTAAAGAATGTTTAATGAAACATAAATGATATGGACAGTATACCTGATCTCACAGCACTTCAAAATCTTTACCTACACTGAAACTTGGAAGCTGCAGTGTGCTTGAGATTAACGTGTTTTTGGATGATTCAGTCTTCAGTCTTTAGAAGAGTTTTGCATTCAGACCAATTCATTTTAATCACTGCAACATGCCAAGGTATTGTGGCTGCAATCTACGTTGGTCTTGTCTGTTCAAAACAGATTTATCTTAGAAGTGCTGTGACTTTCTCAAGAGTAAATTTTCAAACCCAACTATGTTACCACAATCTTCTATAGAGAGAGGGTTTCCTCCTAGAAACCATCCCAAACAAGTCACATTTCATTTCAGCCTTTCTCTAATTGTCAGGAACCTTAACGTCCCCGCCTCAGCCATGTTTACTTTTTCAAATGCCTGTCCGTACTGAATACTGCATGTTAATCAATGTGCAGTGTTCGTTCCTAAATAAGTAGACAAAACAACTTTTTAAACGCCTAACTTCATACAAATGATTTGCTACTTATTCCTAGATTTATATATGGCAAACATTATACATCAAGGAAAGAAAAACAGAATTTTAATGAAAGTGATAATTAAAATAAATAATTAAATAAATAAACAAAAAAGCCCTAAGCCCACAAAGTTCTGGCTAAAAATATATGTAGACTTTAATAGATGGTACCATCTGTCTTGACAGATGCCCATGCAACTGAGAGGGCATAAACCCAGAGAAACACTTTCTAAACTCTCTGTTTCTCATATCTTTTTAAACTGCATTAACATCCCAATGATGTGTGTGTGTTCTAAATATATTTTCTGATATACATATGTGTTGTAATAGAGGTCATAATCAAGACTTTGTCTCATATTATTTAAAATATAGCATGTGGTTCTGTAAGTTTGATGGAAGAATACTTGATTTTATTCAGGAAAGTCATTTTTGTAATTTCTTTACATAAGAAAATATTGAGCTTCATGCCATAACATCTTCTTAAATCTTAATGATGGCTCCTATGTTGTTTTAATTTATAACCAACTGGACATTGACCTGGTATCACCAATACAACCATAGACACTAAAGAGTATATGGTATATACTCTTTACTGGTATATATGGTATACTGGTATACACTATACTGGTATCTGTATATATGTATATATATATATATATATATATATATATATATATATATATACTCTGCCACATGCTCAAAGATGAGCAGATCCCACCTCTAAGAGAGCGGCAACTTCAGTGGTTGCGAAATCTGGACATTAAAGAAAACAAGATCATATTTAAAAAACAGCATTGCCACAATCACAGGTTCTCTATGTTTCCTCTGTTGGTTAAAGGTTAGTTTCTTTGTGTTTCTCCTTCCAATTATACTTGTAAATTTGTCCTGTTACCTGAACTGTAATTACCTTGTTCATTGCAGTCTGCAGCTTATTAACTTATCATTACCACCGTGAGTGTCTTGCTCATTTATTTTGCAGTTTACTCTCCTTTCATTCTGCACTTTTGTGGTGTAACTGTAAAATATTAACCACCTTGCAAATCCTATGCCAGTAGAACAATATATAGTGACTGAAACTGCTCAAATTTCAGTCCATAACATCTAGAGAGGGACAGGTCCAGGTGGCAGTCTTACAAGTTTAAACCTCAAACCTGAAGAAATAGCTGGAGAGACAGAATTGGCAGGTGTCAAATGTTTCTCAAGACAGAAGTTCAGCTCCAGGCACAACTTGATCTCCGAAGCCTCCTGACAGAAACCATTGCCCACTGCCAGAAATACTGGAGATTCAAACCCCCATCAACCACATAGTTATAGTTGCTGAGGTTACAGTATGATTTTCCTTTTTTTATTCTTTCCTTAGTGATAAAATATACCACACAACAACCAATGTTGTCCAATGTTAATAGTATTTAATAGGATCTGTGGACTTACAACCAGCCCGCGTATTTAACCATTTAGTCATTAAAATGTTCCTAAGACCCAATATAATTAAAATTTTGTTGAGCAGAAGAATTGTTTGGGGATTGTTTTTCATGTGAAATTGTCTGGTCTACCCATATTTGCTCTTCAAAGAATTAGATATCCATGGATATTAATAACTGTTAACAAAAAATAACTGTTAACATCAGCTATTTGAATTCTTATCAAAGCTTTTTTTTCTGTTTTCCCACCATCTTACAAGCACTAAATTGTTTTTGCAGTGTGTTACAAGCCTGAATTGGGGTTGATGGGATTAAAGTTAAAGCACAACATTTTATTTTATTTATTTATTTTTTTGGTCATAAAAATAAATAAAGATTAAACAGTAATATCAGTTATTGTTTTGCCACTTGCAGGCTCAGCAGTCAATTTTATGTAGAAGCTTTGTTTTCCTCTGGTGGGTGGTTTTATTTGACAGAGCCTTAAGAAAAAACAAAACGAAAATAACAATCACTGTTGTGGACAATTTTTTCCGCATTACTTGAAAAGCTTTTTACTTACATTTGACCTCAATCATAATCTTTCCCTTCTGCATTACAGACTACAGCACCATGTAATATTAATGCAAAAACTGAACATCTTTGATAGTTATTTTGCAGTTTTTAACACCACTTCATGACAGGATTTTTGTGTTGATTTATGAATCATTCCTCAGCTAGGTTACTAAAAAAAAAAAAAGATTGCTTAATGCCATTACGTAATGATAATCATGCACAACAGAACTCCCTATGTCTAGTTTTAACCTGAATTTTATGGTAGAGTTTATTTGTAGACCACTGTAATATTAGAGGACCGTGAAAACTGTAAGGATTTTAAGTCTGAAAAAGCTATTCAATACACACTAGGGGGCATGTATTACTAAAAACCATGAAGAACATGGAGGAGGATGAGGGAGAGGTGCAGTTTGAATACATTAAAGAAATTTAAGATTGAAGTTAATGATGTCATGAAAAAGATAAGGGAGAGGGACAATGATTCGGGGAAGAAAAGGATGTGTACGGTCACCGGGCAAAAGTCAAAACTTAACTTTTCTGTCAAATGAAGGACAGGAAGGCACAGAAAGAAACAGATGTAAGGCAAAGTGTGGACTCAAAAAACTGAAACTTAAGATTTACTTGGAGTGTGGGGGCGTTGAGGCAAGAGAAGAGGTAAGGTTGAGGTGAATAGGACTGAGGAAAAACAGGAGAAGTGAGAACAGGAGGCATTAAAATCTGTGGGAGTTAAAACAAAATAGAGAAAACAGACAGTGAAAACTTCATTTTTGTTGGAGAAAGAAATAAAGAAAAGATGACATGAACAGTAATTTGGAAAGGCGAAAGAGCCACCACATAGTGAACTCAAAGAAGATGAATTAACACAAGAGGTTGAATGAGGATGCAGAGGAATGAGAGAGAGACTGTAGCACAGGTGAACACTGGATAAGGGATGAGGAGCAAATGTAATGGACACTGGAGTGGAAAGATAAGGAATTGGCTGGGAGGTTGAACATCTGAGAGTGAATAAATGGGTGAATGATGGCTTAATGGGTATATGGATGGATGAAGGTTGTGAATGGGCAAAAGAGAGGGTGGCCAGAAAGAAAAGAAATGAGATGTGAGGCATTTTAAAATTGTAATTTGCTGGATGGATATGAGGGAAGCAAAAAAGATGCATGCTGTAATTTATAGAAAAGGCTGGAGGGAGAGACACATGGTGAAGAGGCACATAAAGATGAGGTGAATCTGTTAGTAAACAAAAGCAAGGATGATGAAGATGATGATGATTTGCCTCGTAAAGTTCATCATACCCTATTCTCTGTGTACCTGGCCTGTTTGTCTCAGATTGCTTTCCCTAGAATACACTATAGGACTTGTGCAACTGCATTCTGTATCTGCAATTTACAGCTTGGTACAATATATGCTGACAGTGCTCAAGTAAAAACTTACAGGACCTTCAGGGCAGTGATGATTTGACATATTTCACATACACAGATATGATTTTAAACCTAACAGCTGAAATACAAGAAAACCTTCCCTGGCCTATATGTCAACAAATCACAACCACAGGACTCGATAAAGTGGTTATTTCTGGGAAGATTAACAAGTGGACATTCGAGAATCAAAGATTTTATGTATTCAGCACAACATGGAGTAAGCCAAACATTATTTAGAGATCAAGTTTGTAGACATAAACATTACAGTGTACTCTGAAGAAGAGTTATTTTATTGGTGTTTTGTCACCAATAAAATTTGGTTTATATGACTTCTAGCATACTGGACACTTTTGAAACCCCACTGTTTTATACGCGGATATTTACTCATTATGGTATAATCACTTCTGTAGATGTTTGGTCAACCGGTCTGTCTCCTCAGAGCAGAAGTGATTCAATGAATAATGTGAGTGTTTTAGCTTGGTAAAGTATGGTTGTACAACCAAAGCTGAAACTTAAGTAGTTTGGCAGTAAAATATTGTTGTATTTCACATTTTTGCCCAAGGTAGTAGTGAACAGGCCCAAATGTGACATCGTTAGCAAGGTTGCTCATGGACCCGCTTGGTTTCAGTGGATGGGAGGTGATTGATGCTAGACCTGTCAGGACAGGCTGCCTGTCAGACAGCTGTCAAACATGGAAGATAAGCGAGATGCAAATGGGTTGATGCATAATACATTGCTGGTAGAGTGCAAAACAAACAGCTTTTAAAAACATAATTTTCTCAGCAAAACAGATCTGAATCTATGAATCTCCACTCAGTTTTGGAAGATTTCTGTCCATGTTACACCAAAGTAATTTTGTATCACACATTCATCAGCGCTTACTGGATGTGATCATATGAGTAAAACACCTGAACATGTAGTTGGACAAAATTGCTAAAGTTTGACCATATAACGTCTTTCTTCCTCCTCTTGTAGACATTAACCCATTTATTAAAGCTAGTTATAAGCTGCATGCCAGTGTAAAACAAATGGTACCAATTTAGAGCTACTGTTTCCATATACCTACTATTTCAGTGGAATTGCACACAGAAAGAGTAACATGGTTGCTTGCTGATGAATTTAAAAAAAAGAAAAACAAAATTTGTGTTCCCAAGGTTTAAAATGCCAATTATTTTCAAAGTACAAACAGCAGACAGAGCAAATGTCATTCTGTTCAATCGGTGCTTTTCTAAGTCATCCCCTATAAACATACAAACACCTATCAGACCCTCAGCCTATATGTATATATATACCCGCAGCCTCTCTCTCTCTCTCTCTCTCTCTCTCTATATATATATATATATATATATATATATATATATATATATAGGTATATA
>JAOWBL010065902.1:0-21223 GCA_028564865.1 Zenarchopterus dispar
TTGCCTTGGTTAACCCAGGGGATTGAACCTGGGTCCTCCACGCCCAAACCCACCTCTGTAACCACTAGGCTACCACTAGATCGAGTCTGGTTGGACAAAAACTTCAAGCATTTGTTTATCAATTTATGGCCTTCAAAAAAACATTGCGTTAAAGAAAACGCCAAAGAGGAAAAACGTCAGCAGTGATGTTAGCGAAGTCTGTGTTGTTGCTCATCAGTTTGTAAAAGGTTAAAATTCTATTTGTAAACAATTTGTTGTCCCTTTATAGTGGGAAAGATTGTTTAAAAGTGGGAAATATTAAAAGTTTAGAGTTACACTACCTTGTCAAGCCTTTTGGATTAGCTTTTATTGAAATATTTAATGTGAAGGTGTCACCCTGTGCTGTTGATCTTGATCATCTGGAGTTGTATTAACCTCATTTTTAATAAACATCACTGTATGTTTATGTTGATTTAACGGTGAGGGTGTTTACCTATTACTCCACACAGCGTCTGATGTAGAAAATCAATTTTATTGATAAAATGTCTGCAGGGCTGAAGACGACCCATTTTTCCAGGTTCAGTGACTTGACATAAACTTAACATTTGAGCTCAAGTTTTAATTGCGTTTTCAACGTCTGAAAAATGCAAATTTGTTCGCAGATGTTTTGATTTAAAATGATAAATTGTCATCTGATGTTAAATGCTGACTGAGGTTTACAGCGTGCCTGATATCTGCGGTTTGGATAGACAATGAGTATTTTTTAATGAAGTATTTTCTGTTTATGAAATAAAAACGAAGCCCGGGGGAATCATAGCAGCGATACTAAGTCGCCACTTAGTGTCTCCACAGGATTTAAGAGCTTGTTGCTGCACTAAGACCTGAGTTTTAAAACCATTTCTGAACTAATTGGAGTTAAATGCTCCAAAATGAGAAAGAGATTTACTCCAATAGTCAAATTTACCTCAATAGTCCGAGTTAAAGGCTCGGATAAATACTAAATAAATTCAATTAAATAATCAGGCCTCACTGAGCATTTTAAAAGTCCACGACAGCACAATTACAAGAAGACTGAATAAGTACCATTTAAGAAGGTTGCCAGGTTAAAAAAAAGAAAACAATCAGATGGCACGTGGCCACTTAGCGATCACTAAGGACTGGTCCGTAAACCAGAACCATCTGACAGCTACAGTCGGGTCAAAACTGGGTCAGAAAACATGACAACGACCCGATGAAACCCAAGAAATCTACATCTGTCTGAAATAAGAGTAAAAGTTAGCTTTTGGATCGACTCAGCCATTGCCAGGAAGTAGTTAGTGAATGCCTCAGAACCTCCTTGAACGGAACCAACAAACAAGCGAAAGATGGAAGATTACTACTTTGAGGTGGTTTGCTTCTCGGACTACGAATCATTTTTTATGGCTGCATTCTTTCTCAGCATTTTTGTTGCATGTCACAGGATGTGCGGGATTTTATTCCTGCTCCTCAAGTCATTCAGGTGAAGCCGCAGCTGAAGCGGCGCGATAACAAGCGCGTGGCCATTGTGTCCCGGTGTGCTGCAGGGGTGACACCGAGCCGTCGCCGTGGAGCTCCAAGGCGATGCAGTCTTACAACTTCACTGAAGTGCCCCAGTGAGGCGAAAGCAGAAATAAATCCTCTTTCTCCTTCTCCCTAACATGGGACTGAGCTGGCAGCAGTACAAGGCCGGGATAAGTGGAAGTACATCAGAGTGGGGGGATGAGATTATCCTGCTTGGGATTTGGATCGGGACTTTGAGGAAATGCTGAAGGTGGGAGTACAGATGGAAGTTCTCACCTAAGCTACTTCAGGTTGGAGGAGAGCCTTCGAAGAGAAACCTGAAATACAGGAAACTTGGAGCTGTTTCTCTCTGGTCTGTGCAATCGAAAGTACGACAGGATTAAACCTCCTTGTGTGGTGAGTGTGTGTGTGTGAGTGTGTGTGTGTGCTTGTAGGATATTAAGGCAAGGTAGGCCACTCTATAGGCCCACATATCGACTGATGAAAACCTCCGATCTGATAAATTCACTCTCCAGACATAACAAAATAAAAACTTGTTTTTTGGAGGAATATCAAATAAATCATTCACTGTTTTTGGATGAGATTACCAACAATACTGACTTGATATTAACAAGCTGCTAAACGGAGATTAGGAGATTTTCTCCACTTTTTTGGATCATATTACGGATAGGAACGTTTGCATTTCGATCATCTATATATTTGATATTCAGAGTAATGATATGTGAACAGTTAGATGTTGGCTTCCTATGTAGTTAGAATAACTTTAACAGTTTAAATCTTGTGGATTTTAAACCACACTTCAAATGAATTCAACTGATTTTAGTCTCATTGGTAAAACAAATGCCAGTAAACCTCTTAATCTCAACTTTTTGATGTCATATATTTACAAACCAGCTTTCAACTCTGGTGAGTGGTTTGTGGTCTCCTGTATATAATTCATGTTATCTAATAACAATGAATTACTATACTTCTGTATATAAATTCACATTTGTCACTTATGTAATACGTTGTAGATACTTTCAAATGTATTCTGTCCTTACATCTGTAATCTTGTGCTTCACTCTCTCTGTCTGTACATTTATGTTTCATATTCTGATTTTATGTATGTCCAGGGCTTTTTTCGGCGTTTCTCACTCCAGGTCCAGTGATCCCGCTGCCCTGCATGTTTCAGATGTTCCCCTGCTGTGACACAGCTGGGAGAAATTAATGGGTCATTAACAGACTTGTGCACATATTGATGAGAAAGTGAGGATGTGATCCAATGATTTGATTCGGGCGCACTGAAGCACACACACACACACACACGCTCACACACATACACTCTTTCTCTCTCTAACCTATACATTGTAGGTACCATCTGCTTGCTGCACCTAGAACTCTCTTCCATAAGTTATAATCAGAATCAGTGATGAACAGCAGCGCTGACAGAGTCCAACTCCCACTCAGAACAAATTCAACTCACTCCCATGATGATGTGGGGAAGATTCTTGCTCCGTTTCCACAGCGATTGGGCCCATAGCAACAGACCCCATGTCCGGTAGTCCTCCCTCAAGAACGGCCAGTCTAGGGACGGAGGAAGTCCGAATTGGTGGAGCTGGGATTTCATCTCCACCTTTTGCTGAGGATGTGGTCCTGCTGGAACTATCCAGACACCATCTTTAACTGGGACAGGAGAGGTTTTCTGAATGTGAAGCAGCAGGGATGAGAATCTGAGAGTGTTGGTTTTCAGCCCTCTCTGAGTTTGGGTTGACCCAAAGCGGAGGGGTTTAAGCATTTTAGGATCTAATTTTTAGGATCCTCCCTTGTTAGGCCTGAGTCACCTAAACTCAGAGAAGCACGAGTTAATCGAGGCTAGCATGCTAGCAGTTAATGTCACATACTTCAGACTGATATTAAATATTATGAGACTGTTGTTGCTGTGGCGATTAACAAGTTTTATTGTATAATTTAAAACCTCGTAGCCACTGTGATGAGTACTGATCAAAAGGATCTTGTGATGGATTAGTAGCCTTTCAAAAAACATGTTTGGAGAGAATTGTACATCTGAAATGCAAAATCAGATTTCAATTAACAAATGAAGTTAATAAAAAACGGTAGGGAAATATAAGTCAAAGTAATTGTAATAATCCTTTTTTTGATTATAACTTCTACCTCTGGAAGCTTTGTTGATCACTCCTTAATAAGGGATCAAAGTGCACTGGTAAAATAATACTGAACTATGTTGTTTTTGAGGTTTGCTTTTTGAGTCCTTCGTTTCTGAGCTGATGAATCCCAAATTAAAGAAATATTCCATCTCCTGCTAATTCTCATCAGAACCCTCAGCATTCAGGATCAGCTGGAGGCTTTTCAAGGAATTCACCAAACCTCAAGTCATTCCTGAAACTTGATTTAATTTGTAGCCCCCCATAAATTAATTCATTAGCTTCTTCCTTATTTTGTGTGTTTAGAATGTAAACCGTGAGTGAAGAGCAAATGTTATAAAGTTATTGCACGACAAATAGTTGTTGCTTTGATTCTTAGTCACATCTCTCATCACCGGCCAGATCACACGGGAGGCTTGCAGAGACAAAAAGGCGAGGGAAGTGGCACGGAGATGGTACCCTAATTAGCCAGGAAAAAAATGGTTATTTCATGGTTTACGTTAAACATTTATATGCTCCGAGTCCTGCAGTCAGCATGGGAACAAAAACACTACCTTATGTAACATCTTCAAACCCAACCTTGCCGTCTCTCCCTTGAATTTCTTCGGAGTACCTCGAAGCAATCAAATAAACATCGGTGGTTTTTGAATAACCTCTTAAATAATAGGCTTCAAGCAAACGTGTCAGGGGCCCGTAGTCATGTTCGAGCTTTTCCCCTTGGTCATGGAAAACTCCAGCTGAACCCGGAGTGGGAAGTTAAAGAAGTAAATTAATGCATTTGAATTGTAGATACTTTTGATAAAGCAAAGAATTGTAATGAATTATTTATTTCATCATGACAATATGATAATTAAATGCATTAACACAAAATAGCTCTCCTTAATTATTCAACTCCGGTATTTTTTGTGAAGGAATGTCATGTAGTTTGTTAAAAAGGCAAGGTTGCATGCATAACTGAATAACAATATTTCCATAATGGGTCCTGAACTGTATTCAGAGTGGAAGAAGGTTATTAAAATAACAGAAGAGAGAGTTGGTGACTTGTGTTGGGTTTCTATAAAACGTCACTACATGAGCAGATCTGAATTAGTTTTTCTAAAAAAAAACTGAAAAAAGATCCCCAATAGTGGAAATTACAGGCCAAAGTCTCTGTTTTTATTTTAAATGAGAAATATCAGTTTGAATTAGTATTAATGAATTCTGTCTAATGATAGTTATGGACTTTGTTTTAAATAATAAAAAAAAACAAACCCAAAACAAAACAAAAAAAAAACACCCTACCATTCTGCTGTAGGAGCAGTCCCAAGCATCAGCTTCCTTTAAACCTTTAAGTTTTGGGAACATCCACATGGAAGACAAACAACAAATATAATAGTGACTTTTAGAGGAGGAAAATGAAAGAAGCAGCAGGAAAAAAAACAAAACAAAACAAAACAAAAAAAACCCAGGGCAGTGGGGCCAAAAATAGTTTGCCGTGATGAGATGACAGGATCAAGCAGCAGCTCAGGTAGGAGGTAAAGTCCAGGCAGAAGAAGGCTTCATGGAGGTGCTGGAGTGGGAGGGATCTGTCTGTGGACTGCAAGAAAGTAGACCAAAGTGTCAGAAACACCAGAAAGACGTGACCAGGAGTGGGCCATTTCACACAGAAAATGAGGTGATGTCATCGGCTTGGCAGGACGTTTAGGATTTATGGTGTCATTTTATTCATTCATTTTGTGCCACGTATCTAGCTAGGGTGTACACATGAAGACTGCTGACATATTCTTCCAGTATACACCACCCTGATCCCTCATGACCCAGAAAAAGAATAAATTACAGATAACTGACAGCTGGATGGACGGCTGGAAGAATGGACGGACGATGAATTTGTTTTCTTTTTATGCCAAACTATATTTTCTTAACCATGACCAACTAAATGTGTTGAATGATAATTTGCTGAAGAAGGTTGCAGGTTTGTCTCCCGGCAGGAGTCCTTCTGTGTGGAGTTTGCATGCTCTCTCCATGTTTGAGTGGGTTTTCTCCAGGTACTCTGGTTTCCTCCCACAATACAAAAAAAATATTTAAATATTTAAAATATTATTTGATTGAGTTATTGGTAGGGAGCCCCAGAGGCTCTTCTTCTTAAATCTGCATGTCTAATAGTGATAATGGTGGCGTGCTGGGAGGAGGGAAGCGTGCTGCAGACTGAACAGGAAACGAACACATAATGATGCATCGTGATGAGCAGAGTCTTCTTTGACCATCTCACATTCGCCCCGTGCTGACTCATCTCATAACTGTGTCCACGACCTAGAAATCTTCACAAAAACAAAACTGGTCAGTGACTGTCTCTTTCACTTTTACTCATCCTTGAAATGAAGGAGCTGTTATTTTCAGAGTTAATACAGACACCGAGTTCTAACTAGATTACTTCTTTACCGCACTGACATTAAAGATGTTCTGTATCAGATGCTGCGAGATGAATAGCTTTCCCTCAGGGATGGCTGCAGCCGCTGAATCGTATTCCTTTGTTCAAGATTTCGGTCTAAATTAAGGGACAATAAAATCAATTACGTACAGCAGACCATTCAGTCAGCGGCTTAATTGTTGGTAATTTAATGCCTCAGCTGGAATTGATTCTATTTATTATGCAGCTGTGAATTAATCACATGTAAGTGGCGTGAAGGAAGAAGCTGCCGCGACATGTGTTTGAGCTAAAAATTAGTGAAGTTTCTTTGAGTTGCATGGACCATTAGAGTTCAAGGTGTTCTGCCTTAACTTTTTTAACAATCCCCCAAGACTTCCAGGCCCAGGATTACTTGGATCATAAAGAGGCCGGTGTTAAATGTCATGAACTTGGATTTCATTAAGCCTTTGTTGGAAAAGGGAAGATTTTAGTAAAGGGAGTGGGGAAAAAAACATGGTCCCTCCCTGGCAGCTTGAGAAAGAATCAGTATTTTCTAAATTCTTAACATAAAACTATCCTTTATCCTGGGGGGGTCTGAAAACTGACAGGTGATGCGGTCCCACTTCACTTGAAGCCCACCTGTCACCCCTACTGCACACCTGATCGCTGTCATGCTGCCATCATAAGTGTCCTGCGCCGCTAACATACTTCTCTGCAGTCCAGGCTTTCTCATGCAAGGAAAAGAAAAAAAAAGGAAAAATGAAATAGTCCAAGGACTTTTGTGGTTATTTCCTCTTGTATACAAATGGGTTTTTTTAAACAATGAATTTGCATTTAAATGAAAGATTTTGCATGATTTTTTGAAAAATTACACAATAGCAGAAAACAATATACAATTAGGTTTTTATTAAACAGCACAAACAACCCCCACAAATAATCCCAACACCCACCCCCTCTGCCCCCGTAAGGCAAAAAAAGCAGAAGAAGGATTTTGAAGATGTTTTACAAGTAGCACATCTGAATTTGTTTTGTTGTAGAATCAATACTGCAGCAAACACATCTACTGAGCTGTCTCCTCCAGTGGTGTTTTCTGAAAGTTGAAGGGCGGTCAAGCTCCACTTGCACTTGGAACCACAACACTTATCTCACATTTACACAAGAAAAATGACAGAACAGTTTGTCCATCTTTAACGCAGTAGTGTACCATCTCAACCATCTCTAATGCAAAACTCACATTAAGTAAACATTTCTTTACACAAAGTTCGATGGTTCCAGATTTTAAAACGAGGTACTCAGCTTGGAAATTGGGGGGAAAAAGATCCACTAAGTATTTCAAGGAGTTTCGTCAGATTAAGATCAGAAAATCAAAAGTGACCCGAAGCTGAGTATTTGACAACTATTTTTCAGCTCAAAAACCTGTTAATACATCTGATGACCAGCGTAACCCTGAGACTATTCGCCCTGGTTGAACACATACACAAAAACACAAAATCAGGCTCCATTTGCATTTCATCAGTAATCATTGTTATTATCATCAGTATCAGTGTTATTAGTTGGGTTGCTCCTTAATGTGTCTGTAGATTTCTGAAAACCTTCAGCTGGTCGAGACAGACAACCCACCTTCTCGAGTCGGGCTCTGCTGGAGGTTTCTTCTTGTCAAAAGGGAGTTGTTCCTCCCCACTGTCACCTCATGCACGGTTCACAAAGACGACCGAGTTAAAATGACGATTCAGCACAATCTGCTGGGTTGCTTTCTCGAGGCTGCTTCTTTATGAACTGGTATTTAAGGGGGAAACATTTGGGTTATAAATGGACTGAAATAATGAAGAAGTCATGAGGAAGGCTTCCCTCCAAATGCTGAGAGAAGCACAAGACAGACTTAATTAGATTTGAATAAAAAATAAAAATAAACAGGTGAACAGATTGGCCTTGTTCTAAACCTGCTTCTGTGTAATCTACCAACATTGGTGGAGTCTTGTACGTTGACGTCTACACTGGTACATTGTTGTTGTGTCAGTGCTAATAGAAGCCAAATGCAGGCGACCCAGAGGCAGGAGTAGCAGGAGTAATTTAGCAAAAACTGCTGCAACAAGCAGGAAATCCATAAACCTAAAAAGAGTGGAAACTCTGGGATCATGTCCAGGGGCAAAACAACAAAACGAGTGAAGAAGGAACAGACAAGACAATATATGCACTCATGAGCAACAGCTGCAAACAATCAGGAGAGACAGGGCCAAGGCAGGTTAAACAGAAGTAAAACAAAACAGACTTTCAAAATAAAACAGGAAGTAACTCACAAAAAAACGCCTACCAAACCAGGAGAACCAAGAAAAACCTCAAGAAAAGACAAAAAAAAGCTTAACTGAACCCTATACCATAACACATAATTTGTGTCGTAATAACAAAACAAATAGTTAAATATATAAATTGATTCATTTCACTACACAGACACAATAATTCATCTACATTTACATCACAGATGGTTTGAATTAGTGGGGGTGGTGGGGGTCTTTACCCTCGGTAGTCGGCACAGCTGTTTCCAAAGCAGCTGTGCCGACTTGTTCATTTTCATCAAGTCACTGGTTCATCTGTCATTCTAATCTTTTATTTCAAGTGGTAAATGTAAGTAGGCAGCAGAGGCCTAAATCTTTAAAAATGTTTCATCTTACAACCTTTTATCCATTTGTTTTAGGTGTTATGTTTACTGATACTTAAGTTGAATTACTCCCTGTTGTCCTTCTGAGGCTGCTACAGTAAGCGATAGTTAACAAAATAAGTTTTTTATTTAAATCAGGCTTAGACTTGAGGTAGGTGAGGTAAAATCGATGATTCCTATGTTTTCATTATCATTTTCTAAATATCCTTTTCATTTTATTTTTAATAAATTGCAATTTTTAAAAATGTATTTAGTCTGTGTGGTTGGTTATTAAGTTAATATTAATCCATAGGAAGATCTAATGTATATGTCCTTGAAAGTAACATTATAGTTAAAGCTCTGGGGACCAACATTAAAAAATAAAGAACTAAATCAACTAATGCTAAGATAATTACAGAAGGGTTAGTATTAGTGCACTTTTAGAAACAGTTCATATGTATAAAGGAAAGTGGTGGTCAGCAGCAGGAGGAACATCATGAGCAGGGATAAGATAAGATGAAATAAAATAAGATAAGATGAAATAAAATAAGATAAGATAAGATAATGATAAGATAAGATGTTCCTTTATTGGGGGATGGGGAAATTCACATCATTGCAGCGGTACACACATAGAAACACACTCACACACAAGTACACACAGTGTAATATAAATATAAATATGTACAGATATTCAAAAAATATAAATGTAAATTTGAAAAAGTGAATGGGTGTGTGTGTGTGTGTGTGTGTGTGTGTTGGGGGGGTGAATTGGACATGTAATTGAATTTTGCACGTATATTGTTTTTTTTTCCGGTTTACTGGGAGCAGGGATGTAAAGATGAGGACAGCATGCAGAGGTGAGTCAGAAATGAGGATTTACTATGAGATCTACCACGTAACACAGTAGATCTCATAGAGCAGCCTCGATGATACACGGTCTGTGTCATCAAGATAAATATTAGCCCGACAGAGAAATATTTCTTTCTGATGGCCATCGAGGCTGGGGTGGGGGGTGGGGGGATAACGCCAGACTGCTGATCTCATGAATGTCAAATTGATTTTAAAATAAACCCTTTCATGAACTCGGCTGTTTGTAAATGTGCTTTAACTGGTAATTAGTATTGGATTTCAATGCATGCAACTCCCAACTCCGAGGAGTTATCAAAACCAATTTCCTTTGGATGGGGATGTACATAATGAAATTGATCCTCATTTTGTCGCAGATCGTGACCTTATGTTTCAATCATGTTAGTACTCACTAAGTGTTAAAACGGGGATCCTTGTGGCAACTATTTGTATTGATACTGTAGTTGAGCATCATGGAGTTGACCGTCATGTAGTTGACTGATAAGGTAGCACCCACCCAGTTATGGAGCGGTAATTCACGCTCTGCACAGATGTTTGCTCCATGCGGGTGCTGGACTTCTATCACTTCGGTGGATTATTTATTTATTTCACTCAAGTGCTCAAGTCAGGCGAAACAAAGATGTTTGTAAATCTCAAAAGGTTTACTACATGATGTCCAGTCCTACAGCAGAAAATATCCTTCATTAAATGCTTTGTCCAGAGAGATGGCCACCCTGGAAAAATTCACTCGCCAACATTGTGTCTCGGTCCATCCTCTGCCAAAATAAATAAATAAATAAAAACATATTTTAAGCTGTTAATTATTTATTTTGACTTGTGAGTGACTTCTAAGGAAACTAATCCGCAGAGGAAAATAAACCATGAATTGTCTTTTTTTAAAGATTAATTTTTTTTTTGTCTTAGTTGTTTATTAGTTTTAGGTTTCTGCCCTTTTAAATTATTTTACTCATATATTCTTAATGCCATTATAAGTTTTTATTTGCTGCTTGGCAACACAATTATTTGGCACAACAAAAGATCATAATTTAGCTAGAAATGCAGCCCACCAAGAGAAAAAGCCCTTGAAAATATGTCGTCATTTAGCTTTTAGGAACCCCCTAAAACTATTTAATCTGAATACGCCTTCCATCTCACAAATATATTTTATATTTATTTGGTACTCAGACCTCGGCTTCCAGGCCTGAGGATACCCCATCATTCATTGCAGCTCAATTGTGGTTGCATTTTGGGAACTATTCAGCCAAAGTGTCCCATCTCTGAACACTCGTGACATAAAACTCACCCCCCCACCCACCCCCACCCCCACCCAGAGGCGTATTGAACATGGCATAAAAAAGCTGACTGTAGTGACAGCGTTGGCAAATATAGACCAAGATATTTATTACCCACAAGTCAACAGAAATACTTCTCAGCTGGGGAATTCTGGGTGGCCTGAATCCGAGCGGACAGACAGCTCTCACAAACCCACAACGCTTCTGCTCCAAAAGATGACGACGAGCACGTCTCTGTTGTGAGCAGACACAGAAGCTGCGTCCTGGTGGTGCTGGAGGTGCCAGATGGTGCGGTCTCATTCACTGCGTAGACGGATGAGTAAAGCAGGAAACTGGAGGTGTGACAAAACTCCATTAATCAGAGTTTGGGAGAGGAAACTATAATATACTTCTTTTTATGCGTCAGCAGAGTAAAGCTCAGTCAGTTATAGCCCCGTGTGCTTCAGATCACAAAATATTATATAGAACAAAACCTCTACCTAGTATCTAATCTGCACCCAGAGGTTGGAAATAAAGTACAAATATGAATCAGGAGAGGATGGAACAATATGGTGAAAAAAAATTATCCTTACATTTACTTTGAATTTATACATTTGCAGACAGTATGAATCCAAGATAATTCAATTTTTGCTTACTCAGCCTAATTTAATTCATGAATAAATCATACATTTTTTCATGTCAGTCCTGCAAAACATGAAAAAAAAGCTGCCATATTTATTAAGGAGGTTAAAGAAGTTTTATTTAAAGAAGGATATGTCAACAGTTTATCACAAAAGTAGTGTCCATGAAAGGCTTTGAGAAGCAAAGATAGGTTAAAAAAAAAAAAAAGAATAAACAAATAATGATTTAAAAAAACATCTTTTTTTATACTTCCACTCCAATGGATGAGAAACATAAGAAAAAAAGTTACTATATATACATATATTCATCTTCTGCGGTGTATATTAGCATTAAATAACTCAAAAATTGTGATATAATTTCAGCGTTTGAAGGACAAGTGTGCATAATTAAACTGGACACCAGCGATACCTGCTCCCTCAGACAGCACTGCATCAAAAACAGTGGTCATTCATCAATCGCCATCAGAACCACATGGACAAACGATTACTTTGAGAACGTTGGAGAATAACTACAAATATAGAGTTGATTCAAAAATATATTTCACTTCAAAAAAAGAAGGCTTATATCAGCTCCATCCAGAGGTGGTGCTGAGCTCATTTTTAAAATCACTGACCACAATTTTCTTTAAATGTTATTTGAAATGAAACAAAACAAAAATAATATAAAGTAAAAAAAATAAAATAAACATGTGATTGGAGGCTTTTGGACTTTTGCTGAGTTTGAAGATGCTCTAGAGGTGTAATAATCACCACGTGGTAGCTTTCCATCCTAACCAGGGTGTACCCCGCTCACAGCTGGAACAGGCTCCGCCCCCTCCCCATGACCCAAAATACAAGGGGTCACGAAGACGGCAAGAATAAGTGAAATGATGCATCATAATACAGTTTAATCAAAATGACAACTTCCCAAGTTTGAGAGGAGCAGGTGAAGAAGCTCAGTGGTTCTGGAGGATTTAGAAGCCTTTGTGGAAATCTGAACTGAAAAAAGAAATCCTCGTGCCTACTTACATAAGACAGGCGTTGAAAATGATGCTTAAAAAAAAAAAGAAAAGAAAATGGTGCATAAAACAGCATTCTGTTTCATCTGAAGGGAAAGCGGAGGTTTCACTAATAGTTGCACCAGAACCGGAAGAACTGAACTGTTGAGTCATTTATTTAATTTCCACCATATTAAAGGAGTAGGCTGGTCTTGGATGTGAAACCTGGTGGGCAGAAAATTGGTCCCAAAAGGGGACCAATTGGTTCCACTATGGAAACAATTTTCTTGGTTTCACTGCATTTGATGGAAAATGGTTGAATTTTTTTTCTCTTAACTGCGAATTATTGAGCTCTCCCAACATCAAGATTTATTTCACTTTACATGAATGAGACCGTAATATTCCGACATGACGATCCCTCGGTTCATCCATCAGCGCGCGGAGACATAACAGGACATAACAACAGTGTAATTAATCAGACAAGAGGGAGACTTGAATATAACGTCCGTGACGCGAGGAGTCAGCAGCGAGCGACACGGATGAAAGTGGAGCAGACAGCAGTGCAGATGGAGCACATTCAGAGCTCAATTATTCTATTTTCTTGCTCTCGTCTCAACTTTTCCTGTATTTAAGTAAACAGTTGGAAGCTGCTGGCTGTGATAATGGTTCTGGTATCGTCTCGGTGTTTATTATGTTCAGTATGGTATTCTTTACTACATTTCAAGTCATAAAGATTTGATGTTGATGGAACTGTATTATGATGCACCATTTCACTTATTGTTGAGGCAGCTGGAGGGATTATCCCAAAGGGAGGAGTTTCATTTTATACTTAAAGTACATTAATCTCTAAAAAGGTAGAAAAAAGTACACTGTTCCTTTTATACCAAAAACATACTCTAAAACACTTTCCACACTGCTGGCCCTGATGAAAAAGAGATGCTTTAATGGACTCATCAAAAAATTTCACTTCAAACTGTGTTTGGAAAGAAATCACAACTCTGTGGTGCTGAAAGCCCTGAAGTGACTCAATGGCAATCGCAAAGTGTTTCAACTTTTGACCATAGGTGGAAAACGGCAGCAAATAGCCCTTTTTCTTGAGTGTGAAGGTTCACTTGTGACATTAAAAATGTGAGTTTGAACCAGCCGGCGTCACCATGATTTCAGGCCGTTCTTGACAGGCTTCATTCTTATAGCTAACCCCTTTTCACACCCGTAAAACCTGTTACGGCTTGAAGTGACTCATGACACTTTAAAAAACCCAGACGTGTATTTTTACATGGGATTTTGAGGTTTCTAAAGTCACTCCAGCGCTCGAATCCGATTAGTCTGAACCGCCAGTGGTGAGTAATGTGTCAGTATTGTACGCCGGCGACCAGAATATGTGAGCATTTTAATGAAAATGTCATGGGTACCATGACTGTAGTTGCTGAGTCTTTTGTGTTCAGTGAGAAAAAAAAAACTATTTACTACAATGTGTTTTACTCAACAAAAGTGACCGATTTCACTATCATACCAAGACAGCCTCTCCTGCTGCCAGCTATGGAGTTAAAAAGTATTTGCCGTTTGGCATCATTAGCTTTTTTTTATTTCTTTCTTGAAGACCTTTTTTTTTGACTCAGTTTACTGCACTTCCAACATCTGCACTTATTAACACCAGTATATACAGAAAAACAAATATAAGAGAGACTTAAACACATCAACCACAATAGCAGGCAATGAGCATCTGATTGGAATCTCTGTTGATGTGAAATTGTCTTAATTCTCCATTTTCATGGTCTGAATATAATTCTGTCTCGAAGGCCTGGTTCACAGTCTGTGATTTGCAGTTATGAAAAAAAAAAAGAAAAAAAAAAAAGAATCAGCCATCATAACTCAAAAGTGGTGGTCATATATCTCACAGTGAGACAGGAGCAAAGATGACAGATGGGACCATCTTGCAACCAAAGACAGGCTGCGACAGATACCCAGCAATGTCACAAACCCTACGTCTACTAACTAGCCCATTAAACTGGAGCTGGGAGCAGGGATGTAAAGATGACATATTAATGCGACCCAGTGTGATTAGTTAACAAAAAAAGTGAAAAGTGGAATAAACCAAGCTTTATGAGACTCTGAGAAAGAATCAGATTTGGAGGAGGAGTTGTGGTAACAGCGGTCAATACTTTGAAGACATCCTGTATATATATATATATGTGTGTGTGTGTGTGTGTATTTGATGACATCGTAAGTTGCTGGAAATAACTTTTGTATCTGCAGCCTGGGTCAGGTAACGGTGTGCCGCGTGCTCTTTTTGCAAAGCTGACATCCAAAGTTGCTCTTTTCTCCCGAATCATAGCCAGGAACACATTCTTCATCACGGGTTATTTTTTAAAGCATTTTTGGCACACATAAAAGCTACCGCATTTTAATGTTTTGTTTGTTTACCATTTGGCATGCTGGTGATGCATCTGGTCATAGCTTGTAACACAAGAATGCATCATCGTACAGTTTTAGCACATGGTTCTTGTCATCTCACCCAAGATTAAACAGATCCAGGTCGTACAGTGTGGCCTGCATTGATCTTAAATCACACAGTGTGAACCCGGACAAACACTCAGGGAATAATCTGAGATGCTGAGGTTGTTTACAAGAATGCTGAAAATGTCTTTAGCCATTAGCTCCGCCCGTCAACAAACCCCTAGGAAATCAACCAATCAAAATCATCTTTAGCCAAATGGGCATGTTTGGAGGAGGAGCCTCTCTCCTTTTGATTCTTGATCTTAGTTAGTCTGAAATAATTACAGGGTTTTGGAATGATGTTGGTTGGGAACGCTGCTCTGGAGGGGTACCAGAGATCAGACTCCTGAAAATTAGCATAATATCACCACTTTCACAAAAACGAAGCCACAAATGCAAAAGCAATGTGTAAAAAAAGACGAAGCGTGCCCAATGAAGCACTGATTTGTATAGACAATTCGATACACAACTAACCTTGAATAAATGTGTTTCGTTTAAATTTAAAATGATTTTACTTTAGCTAAATGAGCATAATCTGATGAGTGTACTTGAAACTGAGTGTAAATTAAATTCATGAAGAGCCTTTGATGGAGCTTTTGGTTGTGTTATATTGCGATGTTGTGTGTGCTGATGCAGCATATTTTTTCCACTGGTACACTTGAAGAATTGTTTTGTTTTTTTTTTCAATTATCACTCAGCTTTCCTAGTATACAGCCTAGAGGTACAGCTTTTCAGGGCAGCTACTCAAGACAGAGTACCAGAGCAAATTCCTCCATGTGTAGTGGGTGGAACGTTTTATACAACGGATTTTTAATAGACTGCACACATAGAAATACTTTGACATGCACAGTTTTAGTGTACAATCTAACATGGGAGATCATTTGTACCCTACCATTAAATAATCCTTTCTTTCCACGGTGCATTGAGAGGGAGAGCCATAGCAAGCCTTCAACATATTACTGAGGCAAAATAGAGCCATGACATTTCCTGCCCAGAGCCAGAGAAGGTGCATGGCGAGATTAGGATGGCGGCTGGGGATGGTGGGGATGGAGTGTTACTTTGAAGCATTGATGGAAAGAGCAGCAAAGACAGAAATCAATATTTGCAGGGTCTATGAAAATTCCCACAGCTTCCAAGTTGGTTGTCTGGAGGAGTAGGGGAGCTTTTCTTCTTTGCTGTTTTCCACCATTTCTTTTATCTCTTTGCATTCACTGTTGTTACTCTCGAGCTTTTTATCATACAGATTGAAAACAGACGGAATTGTCAAGAGGTGAATCACATGTGATTGGAAATCCGCCATCCACGACATGATTATGCACCTACTTCACGCTCTGAGCGGTGACCTTTTCAATTCTGGCTCATTACTAACGCTGTGCATGTGGGTTTCACGACGTGTGCCCACAGGTCAGTGAAGCAACGGTGTCCTGGCCTCTGCTTCAGTTAGCCAGAGCTGATAAATGAGGGTGAACCTCACCTCCTCCTCCGAGGACCTCTCAAAGCCTCCGGCTACTTTCTCTGCTGTATTGAAGGAAAGGGCTCAGACCATTGTTGCTTGAGGCCTTTCACCTCACCTCTCAATGTATGGCATGAATGCAGAATGTGTTTAGGTTATTGCATGAGGAATATAATTAATTGCAGAGCACTGAGACCACCAATTACACTAAACCTTTCAGATACAGTGGCAAGAAAAAAAAGTGACCTTTCTGGTTTCCTGAATTAATTGTCAGGTGGGAGGGGAGGGTAGGGTGGGGTAAAGTACCCCTTTTTTTGCTTGACTTTTACACACTGCCCAAACTCAGTAAGCTAGAAACAGTTTTTTTTTCTCTGTTTATAGTGTACTCACAAGATGGGCAGCAAGTGGATAGTAAAGAGATATTCACTGAATGAAACTCAGAATTCTTTTAATAGTTGGTAGAAACCTCATTTGGCAGTTTTGACTTACAGCGAGTGCTCTTATTTTCTCTAGATCAGACCTACCAAACATGCCAGAGGACTCTCCGACCATTCCACTTTCCAAAAACTTCAACTCAACAACATTTACAGTATGTCTGGTGTAACAGGCCCTCTTGATGTCATTTAACAGCATCTAATCTAATTCGCCCACTCCAAAGGTGGGTTTTCTTTTACCAAAGCCATCTTTAGATCTGAGCTCTGCTCTTTTCACATCGTACATGGTGGTGAGTATTACACTTGGACAATTCAACTTTTGTATTATCAATCAACAAAATATTTTTAGTGCTGGATTACCAAGGTACTCTGGCAAACTGGAGGTCCCTGGAAATAGCTAGGACTGGCTTCCCCTGTGGTGAACATCATGGCTGTTCAGGGACTTACGTACGGAGGACTCATGAACACTTCAACATCTTCAAACCTTCAGCTGCTACTTATGAGTTCCTCTTGACCCTGTTGAAGATTCTCCATTGTCTCTTTAGCCTAATCTTGGCTTGGTGAAGCATACCCACAGTTCTGAACTGCCTCCACTGGTGGACAGCTTGTCCAACCGTGGGGTGATGGATGTTGGAAGAGTTTGAGATTAAGTGTTAATGTATTTCCTAAATCGAGGCATCTCCAAACCACGCCTTGAAGCTCATTTTATCAGTTGGACTCCATCATTGACTTAAGTTAGTTTTTGTTAGTCTACTTACCTCGTACTCCTGAATTGTAAATGTTTAATGGATGTGTTCAGTAAAGACACATGAAATTATCATTACTCTTGTTTTATCAGCTTAAGCATATCCTTTTTTAAAATGAAGTTTGGGAGACATTTAACGTCAAAATAATGAAGAAAATCAGTGAATTCCTTTTTTCCTTCTTGTCCAGCTGGACAACATGTCCACTCAGTTGTGGCCCTCTGCATCACTGGCAACGAGGCAGTCACTCAAGATGTCACAGTGAGCATACGTCAGCTGATGGCAGTGATGGAGGACACAGGAATGTGTTCGCGGAGGGCATTTCTGGTCTTGGCTGGATTTATCATTAACGGCAGCACCCAACTGCTACCACCAAAACATTCAGAGCCATGGAGTTGGTGAACTCGCCTATGAAGAAATCTTTACACTGATTGGCAATTTCCTCACATCTTATTTTTAGACTGATAGGAAGTGTGCTGGGAGGATAATTGGGGATTTGTTGTTCTGCACGTTTACACAAAGGGAGGAAGTGAGAGGAAATGTAAAGTAAACAGTGTAGGAGTATTAAATATGAGAAAACAATCACATACCCACAGTAAAGCAACATTTGGTTCTGGATGTAATTGCTGTTTCAGACTGAATATTAAAAAAAGAAGAACTCCTCCAAGAGCAACACGGCATATTTTGATTGCATTACACTCTATCAGAGTGTGTAAGTGCACTTTCAATCTACATTATGCTATTAGCAATTCTCATTATGTTATTCTCTTCCATGCAGGCCTCGCTATATAAGTAATGACAGCATACAGAACAGAATACATTTAGTCACATCAGCGCAAATGAACTAAAATCCTGATAATAGGTCTGTGAACTGGTGAGTCCTGCTCTCCATGGCTTAAAACATTTAGGTCAAAAACAGTTTCTTGATCTCTTGTTTTGTCATCATCGCATGTCCAAACCACACATTTTTATTCCAAACACCAAAAAATGTGTTTTCTTTGTCCAAATGAGTGTTTCTGTGCTCCTCTTGGGGAAGTGAATCAGCTCACTTGATGGAGACCAGCCTTGATGATGATATTTGGACAATGAATGAATCAATCCTTGTAAATGATAGAGGAAATATGCTGTAAAAAAATAATTCTATCCTTGACAGCATATTTTTGAAGACTGACTCAGCCAAGTTCATGTTTTGATTTGAAGTATTATCCATCTTCCGTACCTTTTGTGGGGGGTTTGTGGCCTATTATTTGAGTTCATTGAGCTTTTTTGGACACACACGTATACACAGATATCTGACAACTTTACCATTTAATTTGGGCTGATGTCTGAACATTGAGGTCATCCTAAAATCATGATTTGTTCAGTTTTCAGCCATTGTGACGATGTGTTTCAGATGACCTTATATTTGCCATGAGAACATTGTCATAAGTAGGACTTCACGGTCAAGTGCAGGCTCACAAAGTCATTTGGCTTGAAAAGCCTTCAAAACAAATCATACTTATCCAGTCTTCTTCTTCTTCTTTTCTTTTGTCTTTGCATGAACTTTAGCATACAACATGCTCAGCAAGGCCTGTACAGTCCAAGAAAAAGCTCCAGGATTTTTGTAATTCCCTGAACATCATATGGTCTGATCCGGAGGTAAATTACCCAAGTGGCCTGAACCCTGGCCAGATGACCAGACAAACTCAAATCCTCCGCCACTGATGGTTGAACTCCAAATTGTTTGGAAATGGTTTCATAACCCTGTCATCCCTTTTAAAAAATATTTTTATAACCCAATTAATTAATTTTCTTTCTCAGATTAATAACATATTCTTAAATTTAATTGATTTTTTTAGACATATTCGCAGCCAAAATTGCTTCTCTAAGATCATTGCTTATGTCTTTCCTGCTTGGCATTGTGCCAACACAGACTTCAAAATTTTACAAAGCATTGGTGGTAGCTTTCGCTCTAGCGGTGTGCTTCCATGTAAGGCGATCTCATATAACACGGTACAAACATGTAACACGGTATGTTTGTAGAATTTGTCATAACACATTTGCAGGTGGTGATGACAACGTGCAGCAACTGCATGTGTGACAGGTTTTCACTCATGTCACATGTCTGGGGGTGGGGGGGTGCTCCAGAACCTCCAGCCATAACCAGAACTGTGAGAACATGATTTGAAAGGGTGGACTTGAACCCTCTCACTGTGATACTTTGATCAAAACTATAGAAACTCAGCAGACCTCTCGGCCTGATCGTGAAACATCACCTGACTCACAGAACTCACCCTCTCATCCTTGCCATTTTTCTCGCAGGCTGACTGCACCCATCTTCCTGCCTCCCTCCAGCTGGTGTCTCCACCACACACCAGATGGCCCTGAAAAACATTTACCCTTTCGGTCTAAACGTGACAGATTCGTTGCCAAGCATCCGCATCCTTACCACCAAGTATAGAGGTGGAATGGTGGATGAGTGGTTAGCGCTGTCACCGCACTGGAACCACGTGAAGAACTTGTTTCTGAGTAAACGTTTCACATTTTCCACACTGTTTGTGCAGGACTCTTCGCTCACAGGAAAGAAAGAGCTGCTTCGTATTTGAGGCTCCTTGTGTTTGTCCTGAGAGGAGCTGTTGCTTTGATTTTTGCAGTTTCACTTCTGCCAGAAAGTGTTTGTTACATATGCTGTCCTGTTTCAAATTAGCTAGGTGAAGCTGAGTGCGACAACTTTCTCCAAACAAGCACACACACACACACACACACACAGAGAGAGACACATGGACACATATATAACATCTATGTTCAGTGATAAATGGTCAAAAGGACCAAAACAAACCACTTATGCTTTATTTTTTTCCTCTATTTTGGCTTCTGGAAGCACAACCCCCCCCCATGCCCCTGTGCCCACACCCTCCTCCACGCCCCCCTCCCCGCGCACAAAAAGAGGTTGACACTGATAAGAGTTGGTTTTACGGTGTGACATTATTGTAGCTTAGTTATAGCATTTTCCTCCATGAAGATGATGATAATAATAAATCTTTGTAAATCTTAGACATGCTGTATAAACATAACCTTTAATCTGAAGTTGAGACCCAGAGAGTTAAAAAAAATAAAACAACAACAACAACAAAAAAAATAATAAAAAAAACCAAAGAATTTTTTGAAGGACTTCTTGTTGGGCCCTGAGTCTCAAAAAATGATAAAATTTATAATGGCTATATCAGTACTTTAAAAATGTCAAAAATGTATTGAGATGGAACAAAATGAACTCATTAAACGAATGACAAGACCGGCATGTTTTACAAGGCTCTAGAAATTAATAAAAATCCCAAAAGCAGATATTACAAAAGCTTATGGGGATCCACCAGGCCTGAAGGTTCCTGAGGACCATGTTTAAAGAATACTGCTCCAAAACATCTTCACCTTCACCCACTTGGTTTTTGTCCCACCCTTGAAGTTCTTCTGCTTTGTCCACTAAAGACACATCCACAAACTCAGACTAGAGGAATTCACTTTTACATTTTGATGCAACTTTATCTTTAAAGGAGTAGTGTTAGCTGCTGTTGTTCAAGAACACTCACTCACTCTCTCTCTCACACACACACACACACACACACACACACACACACACACACACACACACACACACAGGTAATAACACACACACACACACACACACAGGTAATAACACACACACACA